>JAXRKP010000661.1:15000-47500 GCA_037039925.1 Doris montereyensis | reverse complement strand
CGATGTAATAGTATACTGCCCGAAAACTCAACAAAAGAATATCAACAATGAACGCTCACCGACACCTATTGTTTATATCAGAGATGAGAGGTAAAGATAGTATGTCCTACAATTGTAATGTCTATATCTATATCAATACACACACTAGCAGTGATCTCCAGACTCAGGTACGAAGTTGTTGTTGTTTTATTCCTCGAATAGCCTTTTAAATTTTATAGGGGCTTTAATACACCGATCAGTGGTACAGACACCTTCGCATCTTTCAAACACTTGGCTTGTTGCGAGAAATCGACACAATTTCTTCTTCTTGACGCTATTTTACACTTAAACTTCTAAAGTATACTGTATCTATCATCAATTTTACACTTAAACTTCCGAAATATACCGTATTTATCACCAAATAGGACAACAATCATTTGCACCATAATTTAGATGAAAAACGTCAAGGCGGCAGGTCGTCATGCAACGCATGTAGAGGTCCTGAATGCAGACATCGAATTGTCTGTAGACATACTCTTGCCGCTAATTGAAACATCCTGACAGCAGACATCGAATTGTCTGTAGACATACTCTTGCCGCTAATTGAAACATGCTGACAGCAGACATCGAATTGTCTGTAGACATACTTTGCCGCTAATTGAAACATCCTGACAGCAGCCATTGAATCGTCTGTAGACATACTCTTTTGGCTAATTGAAACATCCTGACAGCAGACATCGAATTGTCTGTAGGCATACTCTTTGGCTAATTGAAACATCCTGACAGCAGACATCGAATTGTCTGTAGACATACTCTTTTGGCTAATTGAAACATCCTGACAGCAGACATCGAATTGTCTGTAGACATACTCTTTTGGCTAATTGAAACATCCTGACAGCAGACATCCAATCGACTGTAGACATACTCTTGCTGCTAATGGCAACGATGTATGATCAAAACGAAGTCTTAGAGGACTGTAATGATGGCCACATGATAAAACTGAAGGAAGATAAGATAAGATAAGATAAGATAAGATAAGGTGTCTGTATTTATCCAAAAGGAAATTTGCTCTCGTCATGTTCCACATCAACATGAATAAATTACACTATAATAATTCATCTCTTTCACTTCGAGAGAGAGAGAGAGAGAGAGAGAGAGAGAGAGAGAGAGAGAGAGAGAGAGAGAGAGAGAGAGAGAGAGAGAGAGAGAGAGAGAGAGAGAGAGAGAGAGAGAGAGAGAGAGAGAGAGAGAGAGAGAGAGAGAGAGAGAGAGAGAGAGAGAGAGAGAGAGAGAGAGAGAGAGAGAGAGAGAGAGAGAGAGAGAGAGAGAGAGAGAGAGAGAGAGAAAGAGAGAGAGAGAGAGAGAGAGAGAGAGAGAGAGAGAGAGAGAGAGAGAGAGAGAGAGAGAGAGAGAGAGAGAGAGAGAGAGAGAGAGAGAGAGAGAGAGAGAGAGAGAGAGAGAGAGAGAGAGAGAGAGAGAGAGAGAGAGAGAGAGAGAGAGAGAGAGAGAGAGAGAGAGAGAGAGAGAGAGAGAGAGAGAGGAGAGAGAGGCCAATGACCTTCTGGCCAGGACGTTAGTATGCGCAAGTTTTACTCCCAAGCTAATGCTTGTACCTATTTGCACCTGGGTAAAGTGGGGAAAATACGAGTTAAATGTCTTTTCCACGAAACACAATGTCGGACCTGGCAAAGTTGCTAGATTTCAAACTCGGGACCTCATGATCCCCAGTCCCGCAGCCTAACCGCTCGGCCACCGTCGCCACGCCAGTGGATGGTAACAAGTTGAAAAATTGAACAATCGCTTTAGAGGTCGAAGAGTCCAATCATATATTTACAATTAAATTAGTTGCATGTATTACAATTCAATTAGTTGCATGTATTACCATTAAATCAGTTGCCTGTATTACAATTCAATTAGTTGCATGTATTACCATTAAATCAGTTGCCTGTATTACAATTCAATTAGTTGCATGTATTACCATTAAATCAGTTGCCTATATTACAATTAAATTAGTTGCATGTATTACCATTAAATCAATTGCATGTATTACAATTAAATCAATTGCTTGTAATATCATTAAATCAGTTGCATGTACTACCATTAAATCAATTGCATGTATTAGCATTAAATCAATTGCATGTATTACAATTAAATCAGTTGCATGTATTAGCATTAAATCAGTTGCATGTATTAGCATTTAAGACTGCTACGATTCACACAATCCCGCATGAACACGTGAACACTGGGAAGGTGGAGCAAAGAGTAGACTCGCGACGACATTCTCCACAGCATAAAGCAATAATTCTTTAAGCATGACACGTCACCGAAGCGTGGTCTTCAAATTCTTTCACCTAGATTATTACAATTGCAATGCTTTACATTTTCTCTAAAATGACGGGTTATTAATTCAGTGCATGATAAAGCGAAATCTATTCAAATGTATATTACATTATGCACTGTTGGTTTATAGAAGGTGTAATGGTAGGGGGTTGGGGTGGGTAGTGGGGTGGGGGGTTGGGCTTGACACGAATGGCAAGGGGGGTTAATACGTGGAGCTCTGAGACGAATTTTAAGAACGGAAGACAATTGTATGATCGTTCTGTTTTATTTCCCTTGGCATTTGCACTTGAACTATATCTTTCAATTATAATTGACTTCTAATTTATACGGTTTACGTGCAGCTAATAAGCTGTCGATTAGCCGAGACAATGTTTCATTTAACGATAACTATGCTTATATTCCTTTTACAAGTTGATAATCCAGGCGAATCTTGAGAGGATCAATGTAATTATTGAGAATTTGTTATTATCTATGACATTTGTCAATTTCAAAATCTTTCAAATTTCTTTTCTTTTTATGAGCCAAGCGTATGAGTACGTGCCCCAGGTGACACTATGACGCAATGAACCATACACGATTCAAACACACGTTTCCACCTGGTTACATCTGGATAATAAAGGTAACGTTATGTTATAGCCATTCGTTGTTTTCTTCCAAAACTAAATTGAGTAGCGCAGAGCCTTTTTGTGTATGGGGCTAGGCATCCAAGACATAGACCGAAGGTTCAAAGCCCATTGACACTAGCTACATTCAATTGAAAAGAAGATTAGACATACATAAGGATAGTTATACGTATAATTCACTCTATTATAACATTCGACTCTTGACATCAGTGAAATGATGCCTTCACATTCAATACAAAATAAATCATTTGAATTTAAGATACTTTTACTGTTGCAGGATATTACAATGTCGACTTGGCTCAGTCTGTGAATATAATGCTTGGTATAGTTCAGAGTTCAACATTTGAATGAGTAAGACATCAACTTATGGAGACAGAGAAGACTTTAAAGAAAGAGGGAGAGGGCCAAACGAGGGAGAGAGAGAGAGAGAGAGAGAGAGAGAGAGAGAGAGAGAGAGAGAGAGAGAGAGAGAGAGAGAGAGAGAGAGAGAGAGAGAGAGAGAGAGAGAGAGAGAGAGAGAGAGAGTGAGAGCAGAGCGACGCGACGCGCGCCGAGCACGCGCGACGAGCCTCGAGAGCCTTTTACCCGAGCTTACAGACGCGAGAGTAGAGACAGCCCACAACAGTGATGATGAGAGAGAGACCCAGAGAGAGACGATTGAGAGAGTAGAGAGAGCATGAGTGCGAGCAGACGAGCTGAGAGCAAGCAGTGGAGCGAGTCTCAGAGGAGTGAGAGGCAGCAGTGGAAGGACGAAGGGGAGAGAGCGACCCGAGGGGAAGTTGAGCATAGACAGAGCAGACGATGAGAGACGCAGGGCCGCAGACGCAGAGTAGAGGAGATGACGCCGATGAGAGTGATGAGCTGAGCCAGACAGACGAGCAGATGAGTGAGACGAGAGAGAGAGACCGATGTGTGTGAGAGTTGGCCCATGTGTGAGGGTTGAGCGAGAGAGGAGTGAGACGAGGAGCGAGAGAGTGCAGAGAGAGAGATGTGAGAGAAGGATGCTGTCAGAGGGATGAGAGAGAGAGAGAGAGAGAGAGAGAGAGAGAGAGAGAGAGAGAGAGAGAGAGAGAGAGAGAGAGAGAGAGAGAGAGAGAGAGAGAGAGAGAGAGAGAGAGAGAGAGAGAGAGCAGACAAAAACATATCCGAACAATTTGATCACATTGTAATAACACTAGATTAATGGAAATGTTATGACTTTATTTTTTACTATATTTTCAACGGCTTTAGAATTTCAAATGAAAGGATAACACTTCTGTCATTCTATTAAACGTCAACTCTACGTTATATGACACATTGGGCATATTCTAAATTTGCATAATTTTATTGACGTGTTATTGGCGTAATGTACTTTGAAGAAGAAAAGAAAATCTAGTATAACATTGCAACGCTGTAGGACAAGGGTGAATGGAGAGACTCAATTTTAGACTCAATTTCAGACAGGTCGGTGATGTCTTATGTGAGAAATATATATTTTCACACGCTTTTTCTTTCGCCATGTTACCATTTCCTTGACATTAGAAATGGGATCTATCAAGCCATAAACCATTTGATTCAAAATCCTTTGTTCAAGAAAGAAGTGAATTGAAACCACGTAGAAAAGGTTTTTTTTTTCTGTATAGAAATGATAATTCACGTTCCACATCATGTGGTCTCCTGTTGTATTCAACACATCAAACGTTTCAAAGGTAAAAAGACATCCATTTTCTCTTTCTGTTACATTCAGTTGTTCTTCTCGCATCGCTTCCTTCAGTTAGTTGACTTCAATCAAAGGACGACCACCGTTAGCTTTTAAGCATTATCTCCTTTTATGATCATACATATATTATTCAGGTCTTTGTGAAGTAACTCAAATAATGTCAAATCTCAACACTTTTCTGCGAAACTGGTCACTTCTCTCTTACGGAAACAGTTGCATAAATTATAAGACAATCTTGATCAGAGGGTGTTTAGCCGACTTGTAATCGCCCTGTCTAATCCTGGATTGACATCCATAGAGACATTACTTCCTTAAACTGCTTTAGACGATATATATTGATACCAAACTGAAGAGATATTTTGGTAATATCTACATCTATAATGTTAATATTTTCTGTCCGTTTCCATTGAAGCGTAAAAATGAGATTATTCATTTCCAATATGAACTGACATAAATGTTCTTAAATTCATAAACGAACATATTATAATACAATTTATATAGACTTTGAAACGTAAATCATACCTAACTGATCCAATATGAATAGATAAAATAAATAAGTGATTTATTTCAATATTAAGGTCATATCATTAAGTGCCTAACAGTACACTGCTCCATGATTCTTGTGTACTTTGATAAGTCATTTTGATGTGTAGGTTTGAAGTTGAATCGGAACACCTAGTCACATTAGAACACCTAGTCCTATTGGAACAGCTAGTCACAATAGAACACCTAGTCACATTAGAACACCTAGTCCTATTGTAACACCTATTCACATTAGAACACCTAGTCCTATTGTAACACTTAGTCACAATAGAACACCTAGTCCTATTGTAACACCCAGTCATATTGGAACACCTAGTCCTATTGGAACACCTAGTCCTATTGGAACACCTAGTCCTATTGGAACACCTAGTCACATTGGAACACCTAGTCCTATCAGAACACCTAGTCCTATTGGAACACCTAGTCACATTGGAACACCTAGTCCTATCAGAACACCTAGTCCAATCAGAACATCTAGTCACATTGGAACACCTAGTCCTATCAGAACACCTAATCCTATCAGAACACCTAGTCCTATCAGAACACATAGTCACATTGGAACACCTAGTCCTATCAGAACACCTAGTCCAATCAGAACATCTAGTCACATTGGAACACCTAGTCCTATCAGAACACCTAATCCTATCAGAACACCTAGTCCTATCAGAACACATAGTCACATTGGAACACCTAGTCCTATCAGAACACCTAGTCCTATCAGAACACCTAGTCACATTGGAACACCTAGTCCTATCAGAACACCTAGTCCTATCAGAACACCTAGTCCTATCAGAACACATAGTCACATTGGAACACCTAGTCCTATCAGAACACCTAGTCTATCAGAACACCTAGTCCCTATCAGAACACCTAGTCCTATCAGAACACCTAGTCCTATCAGAACACCTAGTCTATCATAACACCTAGTCCTGTTGTAACACCTAGTCCTATCAGAACACCTAGTCCTATCAGAACACCTAGTCCTATCAGAACACCTAGTCCCATTAGAACACCTAGTCACATTGGAACACCTAGTACTATTAGAACACATAGTCCTATTAGAACACCTAGTCCTATCAGAACACCTAGTCCTATCAGAACACCTAGTCACATTAGAATACCTAGTCCCATTGGAACACCTAGTCCTATCAGAACACCTAGTCCTATCTGAACACCTAGTCACATTGAAACACCCTAGTCCTATCAGAACACCTAGTCCCATTGGAACACCTAGTCCCATTAGAACACCTAGTCACATTAGAAAACCTAGTCACATTGGAACACCTAGTCACATTAGAACAGCTAGTCACATTAGAACACCTAGTCACATTAGAACACCTAGTCACATTAGAACACCTAGTCACATTGGAACACCTAGTCACATTGGAACACCTAGTCCTATTGCAACACCTAGTCCTATTGGAACACCTAGTCCTATTGGAACACCTAGTCCTATTGGAACACCTAGTCACATTAGAACACCTGGTCCTATTGAACACCTAGTCCTATTAGAACACATAGTCACGTTAAAACACCTAGTCCTATTGGAACACCTAGTCACATTAGAACACCTAGTCACATTAGAACACCTAGTCCTATTGTAACACATAGTCACGTTAAAACACCTAGTCCTATTGGAACACCTAGTCCTATTGTAACACCTAGTCCTATTGGAACACCTAGTCCTATTGGAACACCTAGTCCTATTGGAACACCTAGTCCTATTGTAGCACCTAGGCCTATTGGAACACCTAGTCCTATTGGAACACCTAGACCCATTGAAACACCTAGTCACATTAGACCACCTAATCCTATTGTAACACCTAGTCACATCAGAACACCTAGTCACATTAGAACACCTAGTCCTATTGGAACACCTAGTACATTAGAAGACCTAGTCCTATTGGAACACCTAGTCACATTAGAACATCTAGTCCTATTGGAACACCTAGTCACATTAGAACACCTAGTCACATTAGAACACCTAGTCATATTAGAACACGTAGTCACATTAGAACACCTAGTCCTATTGGAACACCTAGTCACATTAGAACACCTAGTCTATTGGAACACCTAGTCACATTAGAACGCCTAGTCACATTAGAACACCTAGTCCTATTGGAACATCTAGTCACATTAGAACACCTAGTCACATTAGAACACCTAGTGACATTAGAACACCTAGTCACATTAGAACACCTATTCCTGTTGGAACACCTATTCCTATTGGAACACCTAGTCCTATTGGAACACCTAGTCCTATTGGAACACCCTGGTCCTATTGGAACACCTAGTCCTATTGGAACACCTAGTCCTATTGGAACACCTAGTCACATTGGAATTTACCTAGTCACATTAGAACACCTAGTCACATTAGAAACACTAGTCCTGTTAACACATAGTCACGTTAAAACACCTAATCCTATTGGAACCGTCTATTGTAACACCTAGTCTATTGGAACACCTAGTCCTATTGAACACCTAGTCCTATTGGAAGACCTAGTCCTATTGGCAGCACCTAGGCTATTGAACACCTAGTCCTATTTGAACACCTAGTCCTATTGAAACACCTAGTCACATTAGAACACCTAATCTATTGTAACACCTAGTCACATTAGAACACCTAGTCATTTAGGAACACCTAGTCCTATTGGAACACCTAGTCACATTAGAACACCTAGTCCTATTGGAACACCTAGTCACATTAGAACACCTAGTCACATTAGAACACCTAGTCACATTAGAACACCTAGTCACATTAGGAACACCTAGTCACATTAGAACACCTAGTCCTATTGGAACACCTAGTCACATTAGAACACCTAGTCACATTAGAACACCTAGTCCTATTGGAACACCTGGTCACATTAGAACACCCACATTAGAACACCTAGTCACATTAGAACACTAGTCATATTAGAACACCTAGTCCTATTGGAACACCTGGTCCTATTGGAACACCTAGTCAGCATTAGAACACCTGGTCCTGTTGGAACACCTAGTCCTATTGGAACACCTAGTCCTATTGGAACACCTAGTCCTATTGGAACACCTAGTCCCATTGGAACACCCTAGTCCTATTGAAACACCTAGTCTATTGGAACACTAGTCCTATTGAACACCTAATCACATTAGAATACCTAGTCACATTAGAACACCTAGCCACATTAGAACACCTGGTCTATTGGAACACCTAGTCTATTGGAACACCTACTCACATTAGAACACCTAGTCATTGGAACACCTAGTCCTATTGGAACACCCTAGTCACATTAGAACACCCAGTCACATAGGAACACCTGGTCACATTAGAACACCTAGTCCTATTGGAACACCTAGTCACATTAGAACATCTAGTCCTATTGGAACACCTAGTCACATTAGAACACCTAGTCACATTAGAACACCTAGTCCACATTAGAACACCTAGTCACCTAGTCCACATTAGAACACCTAGTCATATTAGAACACCCTAGTCATTAGAACACCTAGTCCTATTGGAACACCTAGTCCTATTTGAACACCTAGTCCTATTGAACACCTAGTCTATTGGAACACCTAGTCCCATTAGAACACCTAGTCACACAGGGAACACCTAGTCCTATTAGAACACCTAGTCCTATTGGAACACCTAGTCACATTAGAACACCTAGTCACATTAGAACACCTAGTCTATTGGAACACCTAGTCACATTAGAACACCTAGTCCTATTGGAACACCTAGTCACATTAGGAACACCTAGTCACATTAGAACACCTAGTCACATTAGAACACCTAGTCATATTGAGACACCTAGTCACATTAGAACACCTGTCCTATTGGAACACCTAGTCACATTAGAACACCCTAGTCACATTAGGAACACCTAGTCTATTGGAACACCTAGTCACATTAGAACACCTAGTCACATTGAACACCTAGTCACATTAGAAGACTTGGTCTATTGGAACACCTAGTTACATTGAACACTAGTCACATTAGAACACCTAGTCACATTGGAACACCTAGTCACATTAGAACACCTAGTCATATTAGAACACGTAGTCACATTAGAACACCTGGTCCTATTGGAACACCTAGTCTATTGGAACACCTGTCCTATTGGAACACCTAGTCCTATTGGAACACTAGTCCTATTGGAACACTTCCAGTCCTATTGTAGCACCTAGAGCCTATTGGAACACTAGTCCTATTGGAACACCTAGACCCATTGAAACACCTAGTCACATTAGACCACCTAATCCCATACACCTAGTCACATCAGAACACCTGGTCACATTAGAACACCTAGTCCTATTAAACACCTAGTCACATTAGAAGACCTAGTCCTGTTGGAACACCTAGTCACATTAGAACGTCTAGTCCTATTGGAACACCTAGTCACATTAGAACACCTAAATCACTATTAGGGAACACCTAGTCATATTAGAACACGTAGTCACATTAGAACACCTAGTCCTATTGGAACACCCTAGCTGCATTAGAACACCTAGTCCTATTGGAACACCTAGTCACATTAGAACCTAGTCACATTAGAACACCTAGTCCCTTGGAACATCTGGTCACATTAGAACACCTAGTCACATTAGAACACCTAGTGACATTAGAACACCTAGTCACATTAGAACACCTATTCCTATTGGAACACTTATTCTATTGGAACACCTAGTCCTATTGGAACACCTAGTCCTATGGAACACCTAGTCCTATTGGAACACCTGATCCTATTGAACACCTAGTCCTATTGGAACACCCTAGTCACATTGGAACACCTAGTCACATTAGAACATCCCTAGTCACATTAGAACACCTAGTCCTATTGTAACACATAGTCGTTAAAACACCCTAATCCTATTGGAACACCTAGTCTATTGTAACACCTAGTCCTATTGGAACACCTAGTCCTATTGGAACACCTAGTCCTATTGGAAGACCTAGTCCTATTGTAGCACCTAGGCTATTGAACACCTAGTCCTATTTGAACACTAGTCCATTGAAACACCTAGTCACATTAGAACACCTAATCCTATTGTAACACCTAGTCCTACATTAGAACACCCTAGTCACATTAGAACACCTAGTCTATTGGAACACCTAGTCACATTAGAACACCTAGTCCTATTGGAACACCTGTCACATTAGAACACCTAGTCACATTAGAACACCTAGTCACATTAGAACACCTAAGTCACATTAGAACACCCCTAGTCACATTAGAACACCTGGTCTATTGGAACACCTAGTCACATTAGAACACCTGAGTGCATTAGAACACCTAGTCCTATTGGAACACCTAGTCACATTAGAAACACTATCACATTAGAACACCTAGTCACATTAGAACACCTAGTCATATTAGAACACCTAGTCCTATTGGAACACCTAGTCCTATTGGAACACCTAGTCACATTAGAACACTAGTCTATTGGAACACCTAGTCCTATTGGAACACCTAGTCCTATTGGAACACCTAGTCCTATTGAACACCCTAGTCTATTGGAACACTAGTCCCTAATTGAACACCTAGTCCTATTGGAACACTAGTCCTATTGGAACACCTAATCACATTAGAACACCCTAGTCACATTAGAACACCTAGCCACATTAGAACACCTAGTCCTATTGGAACACCTAGTCCTATTGGAACACCTACTCACATTAGAACACCTAGTCACATTAGAACACCTAGTCCTATTGAACACCTAGTCACATTAGAACACCTAGTCACATTAGAACACCTAGTCACATAGTCTATTGGAACACCTAGTCACATTAGAACACCTAGTCTATTGGAACACCTAGTCACATTAGAACACCTAGTCCTATTGGAAACACCTAGTCACATTAGAACACCTAGTCACATTTAGAACACCTAGTCACATTAGAACACCTAGTCATTAGAACACCTAGCTATTGGAACACCTAGTCTATTTGAACACCTAGTCCTATTAGAACACCTAGTCCTATTGGAACACTAGTCCCATTAGAACCTATCACATTGAACACCTGATCCTATTAAGAACATTCCAGTCCTATTGAACACCTAGTCACATTAGGGAACACCTAGTCACATTAGAACACCTAGTCCTATTGAACACCTATCCTATTGGAACACCTAGTCACATTAGAACACTCTAGTCACATCAGAACACCTAGTCCTATTAGAACACCTTCACATTGGAACACCTAGTCCTATTGGGAACACCTAGTCACATTAGAACACCTAGTCCTATTGGAACACCTAGTCCTTAGAACACCCTTCACATTTGGAACACCTAGTCACATTAGAACACCTAGTCCTATTGTAACACCCTGGTTACTAGTCACATTAGAACACCTAGTCACATTAGAACACCTAGTCACATTAGAACACCTAGTCACATTGGAACACCTAGTCCTATTGAATTAGAACACCTAGTCACATTGTAACACCTAGTCCTATTGGAACACCTAGTCACATTAGAACACCTAGTCAAATTGGAACACCTAGTCCATTGGAACACCTAGTCCTATTAGTAACACCTAGTCACATTAGAACACCTAGTGGAACACCCCTGTAAACACCTAGTCACTTAGAACACCTAGTCACATTGGAACACCTAGTCCTATTGGAACACCTAGTCCATTGAACACCTAGTGGAACACCTAGAACACCCTAGTCACATTGGAACACCTAGTCCTATTGGAAAACCTAGTCACCTATTGGACATAACACCTAGTCCTATTGGAACACCTAGTCACATTAGAACACCTAGTCACATTAGAACACCTAGTCCTATTGGAAATTCCTATATACAGAACACAACATCAGAGTTGGACGATAAAAGTGCACGTGAGAGATCACGTGGCTGTTTACATGGCAGTCCGAGATGACCTTAGTTGTGGATGTGAGTAAATCAAAATCAAATCAAACCAACGTGATGGCTAGCTGTAATTCTAGAGTTAAGGAGATGGGAAATACTGATAATATTATGTGTGAGGCAAGATGAAGAGGTAGGTGTTATAATGAATGTTAAAGAAAGAGGTAGATGTCAGGAATAATGTTAAAGAAAGAGGTAGGTGTCAGGAATGATGTTAAAGAAAGAGTTGGAACACCTGTTATGGTGTTATGATGGATGTTAAAGAAAGAGTGTAGGTGTTAAGATGGATGTTAAAGAAAGAGGTAAGTGTTATGATGGATGTTAAAGAAAGAGGTAGGTGTTATGATGGATGTTAAAGAAAGTGAGTAAGGTGTTATAATGGATGTTAAAGAAAGAGGTAGGTGTCAGGATGGATGTTAAAGAAAGAGGTAGGTGTCATAGTGGATGTTAAAGAAAGAGGTAGGTGTTATAATATGTTAAAGAAAGAGGTAGGTGTTATAATGGATGTTAAAGAAAGATGTAGGTATCAGGATGGATGTTAAAGAAAGAGGTAGGTGTTATAATGGATGTTAAAGAAAGAGGTAGGTATCAGGATGGATGTTAAAGAAAGAGGTAGGTGTAATAATGGATGTTAAAGAAAGAGGTAGGTATCAGGATGGATGTTAAAGAAAGAGGTAGGTGTCATAATGGATGTTAAAGAAAGAGAGGTAGATGTGTCAGGATGTTAAAGAAAGAGGTAGGTGTTATAATGTGTTAGGATGGATGTTAAAGAAAGAGGTAGGTGTCATAATGGATGTTAAAGAAAGAGGTAGGTGTTATAATGGATGTTAAAGAAAGAGTTAGGAATTATGATGGATGTTAAAGAAAGAGGTAGGTGTTATGATGGATGTTAAAGAAAGAGGTAGGTGTTATGATGGATGTTAAAGAAAGAGGTAGGTGTTATAATGGATGTTAAAGAAAGAGGTAGGTGTTATGATGGATGTTAAAGAAAGAGGTAGGTGTTAGGATGGATGTTAAAGAAAGAGGTAGGTGTTATGATGGATGTTAAAGAAAGAGGTAGGTGTTATAATGGATGTTAAAGAAAGAGGTAGGTATCAGGATGGATGTTAAAGAAAGAGGTAGGTGTCAGGATGGATGTTAAAGAAAGAGGTAGGTGTTATAATGGATGTTAAAAAGAAAGAGGTGGTTTATAATGGATGTTAAAGAAAGAGGTAGGTGTCATAATGGATGTTAAAGAAAGAGGTAGGTGTTATAATGGATGTTAAAGAAAGAGGTAGGTGTTAATGTTAAAGAAAGAGGTAGGTGTTATAATGGATGTTAAAGAAAGAGGTAGGTATTAGGATGGATGTTAAAGAAAGAGGTAGGTGTTATAATGGATGTTAAAGAAAGAGGTAGGTGTTATGATGGATGTTAAAGAAAGAGGTAGGTGTTATAATGGATGTTAAAGAAAGAGGTAGGTGTCATAATGGATGTTAAAGAAAGAGGTAGGTGTTATAATGGATGTTAAAGAAAGAGGTAGGTATCAGGATGGATGTTAAAGAAAGAGGTAGGTGTTATAATGGATGTTAAAGAAAGAGGTAGGTGTTATAGGATGGATGTTAAAGAAAGAGTAGGTGTTGGATGGATGGATGTTAAAGAAAGAGGTAGGTGTTATAATGGATGTTAAAGAAAGAGGTAGGTATCAGGATGGATGTTAAAGAAAGAGGTAGGTGGATGGATGTTAAAGAAAGAGGTAGGTGTCGGATGTTAAAGAAAGAGGTAGGTATCAGGATGGATGTTAAAGAAAGAGGTAGGTATCAGGATGGATGTTAAAGAAAGAGGTAGGTGTTATAATGGATGTTAAAGAAAGAGGTAGGTGTTATAATGGATGTTAAAGAAAGAGGTAGGTGTTATAATGGATGTTAAAGAAAGAGGTAGGTGTCATAATGGATGTTAAAGAAAGAGGTAGGTGTTATATGGATGTTAAAGAAAGAGGTAGGTGTTATAATGGATGTTAAAGAAAGAGGTAGGTGTCAGGATGGATGTTAAAGAAAGAGGTAGGTGTTATAATGGATGTTAAAGAAAGAGGTAGGTGTCAGGATGGATGTTAAAGAAAGAGGTAGGTGTTATCAGGATGGATGTTAAAGAAAGAGGTAGGTGTTATAATGGATGTTAAAGAAAGTGGTAGGTATCAGGATGGATGTTAAAGAAAGAGGTAGGTGTTATAATGGATGTTAAAGAAAGAGGTAGGTGTTATAATGGATGTTAAAGAAAGAGGTAGGTGTTATAATGGATGTTAAAGAAAGAGGTAGGTGTTATAATGGATGTTAAAGAAAGAGGTAGGTGTTATAATGGATGTTAAAGAAAGAGGTAGGTGTTATAATGGATGTTAAAGAAAGAGGTAGGTGTTATAATGGATGTTAAAGAAAGAGGTAGGTATCAGGATGGATGTTAAAGAAAGAGGTAGGTGTTATAATGGATGTTAAAGAAAGAGGTAGTTGTTATGATGGATGTTAAAGAAAGAGGTAGGTGTTATAATGGATGTTAAAGAAAGAGGTAGGTGTTATAATGGATGTTAAAGAAAGAGGTAGGTGTTATAATGGATGTTAAAGAAAGAGGTAGGTGTTATAATGGATGTTAAAGAAAGAGGTGTTATAATGGATGTTAAAGAAAGAGGTAGGTGTTATAATGGATGTTAAAGAAAGAGGATAGGTGTTATAATGGATGTTAAAGAAAGAGGTAGGTGTCAGGATGGATGTTAAAGAAAGAGGTAGGTGTTATAATGGATGTTAAAGAAAGAGGTAGGTATCATAATGGATGTTAAAGAAAGAGGTAGGTATCAGGATGGATGTTAAAGAAAGAGGTAGGTGTTATAATGGATGTTAAAGAAAGAGGTAGGTATCAGGATGGATGTTAAAGAAAGAGGTAGGTGTTATGATGGATGTTAAAGAAAGAGGTAGGTGTTATAATGGATGTTAAAGAAAGAGGTAGGTGTTATGATGGATGTTAAAGAAAGAGGTAGGTGTTATAATGGATGTTAAAGAAAGAGGTAGGTGTCAGGATGGATGTTAAAGAAAGAGGTAGGTGTCAGGATGGATGTTAAAGAAAGAGGTAGGTATCAGGATGGATGTTAAAGAAAGAGGTAGGTATCAGGATGGATGTTAAAGAAAGAGAGGTAGGTGTTATAATGGATGTTAAAGAAAGAGGTAGGTGTTATAATGGATGTTAAAGAAAGAGGTAGGTGTCAGGATGGATGTTAAAGAAAAGGTAGGTGTCATAATGGATGTTAAAGAAAGAGGTAGGTATCAGGATGGATGTTAAAGAAAGAGGTAGGTATTATGATGGATGTTAAAGAAAGAGGTAGGTATCAGGATGGATGTTAAAGAAAGAGGTAATGATGGATGTTAAAGAAAGAGGTAGGTATCAGGATGGATGTTAAAGAAAGAGGTAGGTATCAGGATGGATGTTAAAGAAAGAGGTAGGTGTTATAATGGATGTTAAAGAAAGAGGTAGGTGTTATAATGGATGTTAAAGAAAGAGGTAGGTATAATGGATGTTAAAGAAAGAGGTAGGTGTCAGGATGTTAAAAAAAGAGGTGTTAAATGGATGTTAAAGAAAGAGGTAGGTATCAGGATGGATGTTAAAGAAAGAGGTAGGTGTTATAATGGATGTTAAAAGAAAAGGTAGGTAGGTGGATGTTAAAGAAAGAGTGTAGATAATGATGTTAAAGAAAGAGGTAGGTGTCATAATGGATGTTAAAGAAAGAGGAGGTAGGTGTTATAATGGATGTTAAAGAAAGAGGTAGGTATCAGGATGGATGTTAAAGAAAGAGGTAGTGTTATAATGGATGTTAAAGAAGGTAGGTGTTGTAATGGATGTTAGGATGGATGTTAAAGAAAGAGGTAGGTGTCATAATGGATGTTAAAGAAAAGAGGTAGGTGTCAGGATGGATGTTAAAGAAAGAGGGTAGGTGTTATAATGGATGTTAAAGAAAGAGGTAGGTGTTATAATGGATGTTAAAGAAAGAGGTAGGTGATGGATGGATGTTAAAGAAAGAGGTAGGTGTTATAATGTGTAAAGAAAGAGGTAATGGTGTTAAAGAAAGAGGTAGGTATCAGGATGGATGTTAAAGAAAGAGGTAGGTATCAGGATGGATGTTAAAGAAAGAGGTAGGTATCATGATGGATGTTAAAGAAAGAGGTAGGTATCAGGATGGATGTTAAAGAAAGAGGTAGGTGTTATAATGGATGTTGAAGAAAGAGGTAGGTATCAGGATGGATGTTAAAGAAAGAGGTAGGTGTCAGGGATGGATGTTAAAGAAAGAGGTAGGTGTTATAATGGATGTTAAAGAAAGAGGTAGGTGTTATAATGGATGTTAAAGAAAGAGGTAGGATGTTATCAGGATGGATGTTAAAGAAAGAGGTAGGTATCAGGATGGATGTTAAAGAAAGAGGTAGGTGTTATAATGGATGTTAAAGAAAGAGGTAGGTGTTATGATGGATGTTAAAGAAAGAGGTAGGTGTTATAATGGATGTTAAAGAAAGAGCTAGGTGTTAATGGATGTTAAAGAAAGAGGTAGGTGTTATCAAAGAAAGAGGTAGGATGTTAAAGAAAGAGGTAGGTGTTATAATGGATGTTAAAGAAAGAGGTAGGTGTTATAATGGATGTTAAAGAAAGAGGTAGGTGTTATAATGGAGGTGGATGTTAAAGAAAGAGGTAGGTGTTATAATGGATGTTAAAGAAAGAGGTAGGTGTTATAATGGATGTTAAAAAAAAGAGGTAGGTATCAGGATGGATGTAAAGAAAGAGTTATAATGGATGTTAAAGAAAGAGGTAGGTGTGGATGTTAAAGAAAGAGGTAGGTGTGGATGTGTTAAAGAAAGAGGTAGGTGTTATAATGGATGTTAAAGAAAGAGGTAGGTGTTATAATGGATGTTAAAGAAAGAGGTAGGTGTTATGATGGATGTTAAAGAAAGAGGTAGGTATCAGGATGGATGTTAAAGAAAGAGGTAGGTGTCATAATGGATGTTAAAGAAAGAGGTAGGTGTTATAATGGATGTTAAAGAAAGAGGTAGGTGTCATAATGGATGTTAAAGAAAGAGGTAGGTGTTATAATGGATGTTAAAGAAAGAGGTAGGTATCATAATGGATGTTAAAGAAAGAGGTAGGTGTGGATGTTAAAGAAAGAGGTAGGTGTCAGGATGGATGTTAAAGAAAGAGGTAGGTATCAGGATGGATGTTAAAGAAAAGAGGTAGGATGGATGTTAAAGAAAGAGGTAGGTGGATGGATGTTAAAGAAAGAGGTAGGTGTTATAATGGATGTTAAAGAAAGAGGTAGGTGTTATAATGGATGTTAAAGAAAGAGGTAGGTGTTATAATGGATGTTAAAGAAAGAGGTAGGTATCAGGATGGATGTTAAAGAAAGAGGTAGGTGTTATAATGGATGTTAAAGAAAGAGGTAGGTGTTATAATGGATGTTAAAGAAAGAGGTAGGTGTTATAATGGATGTTAAAGAAAGAGGTAGTTATAATGGATGTTAAAGAAAGAGGTAGGTGTTCATAATGGATGTTAAAGAAAGAGGTAGGTGTTAGGATGGATGTTAAAGAAAGAGGTAGGTGTTATAATGGATGTTAAAGAAAGAGGTGGTGTTATAATGGATGTTAAAGAAAGTAGGGTATCAGGATGGATGTTAAAGAAAGAGGTAGGTGTTATGATGGATGTTAAAGAAAGAGGTAATTGTTATAATGGATGTTAAAGAAAGAGGTAGGTGTTATGATGGATAAAGGATGTTAAAGAAAGAGGTAGGTGTTAGGATGGATGTTAAAGAAAGAGATAGGTGTCAGGATGGATGTTAAAGAAAGAGGTAGGTATGTTAGATGGATGTTAAAGAAAGAGGTAGGATGTCAGGATGGATGTTAAAGAAAGAGGTAGGTATCAGGATGGATGTTAAAGAAAGAGGTAGGTGTCATGATGGATGTTAAAGAAAGAGGTAGGTGTTATAATGGATGTTAAAGAAAGAGGTAGGTGTCAGGATGGATGTTAAAGAAAGAGGTAGGTGTCATGATGGATGTTAAAGAAAGAGGTAGGTGTTATAATGGATGTTAAAGAAAGAGGTAGGTGTTATAATGGATGTTAAAGAAAGAGGTAGGTATCAGGATGGATGTTAAAGAAAGAGGTAGGTGTTATAATGGATGTTAAAGAAAGAGGTAGGTGTTATAATGATGTTAAAGAAAGAGGTAGGTGTCAGGATGGATGTTAAAGAAAGAGGTAGGTGTTATAATGGATGTTAAAGAAAGAGGTAGGTGTCTAATGGATGGAAAGAGGTAGGTGTTATAATGGATGTTAAAGAAAGAGGTAGGTGTTATAATGGATGTTAAAGAAAGAGGTAGGTGTTAAAGAAAGAGGTAGGTGTTCATTGGATGTTAAAGAAAGAGGTAGGTGTTATAATGGATGTTAAAGAAAGAGGTAGGTAGGTGTCAGGAATGGATGTTAAAGAAAGAGGTAGGTAGGTGGATGTTAAAGAAAGAGGTAGGTGTCAGGATGTGTTAAAGAAAGAGGTAGGTGTTATAATGGATGTTAAAGAAAGAGGTAGGTTTAATGGATGTTAAAAGAGGTAGGGATCAGGATGGATGTTAAAGAAAGAGGTAGGTGTTATAGTGGATGTTAAAGAAAGAGGTAGGTGTCAGGATGGATGTTAAAGAAAGAGGTAGGTGTTATAATGGATGTTAAAGAAAAAGAGGTAGGTGTCAAGATGTTAAAGAAAGAGGTAGGTTATCAGGATGGATGTTAAAGAAAGAGGTAGGTGTTATGATGGATGTTAAAGAAAGAGGTAGGTATCAGGATGGATGTTAAAGAAAGAGGTAGGTGTCAGGATGGATGTTAAAGAAAGAGGTAGGTGTTATAATGGATGTTAAAGAAAGAGGTAGGTGTTATGATGGATGTTAAAGAAAGAGGTAGGTGTCATAATGGATGTTAAAGAAAGAGGTAGGTATCAGGATGGATGTTAAAGAAAGAGGTAGGTGTTATAAAGAAAGAGTATAGGTGTCAGGATGGATGTTAAAGAAAGAGGTGGTAGGTGGATGTTGAAGAAATGGTGTTATGTGGATAAAGAAAGAGGTAGGTGTTATAATGGATGTTAAAGAAAGAGGTAGGTGTTATAATGGATGTTAAAGAAAGAGGTAGGTGTTATAATGGATGTTAAAGAAAGAGGTAGGTGGATGTTAAAGAAAGGATGTTAAAGAAAGAAAGAGTAGGTGTTATAATGGATGTTAAAGAAAGAGGTAGGTGTTATAATGGATGTTAAAGAAAAGAGGTAGGTGTTATAATGGATGTTAAAGAAAGAGGTAGGTGTTATAATGGATGTTAAAGAAAGAGGTAGGTGTTATAATGGATGTTAAAGAAAGAGGTAGGTGTTATAATGGAAAGAGTAGGTGTCATAATGGATGAAAGAAAGAGGTAGGTATCAGGATGGATGTTAAAGAAAGAGGTAGGATGGATGTTAAAGAAAGAGGTAGGTGGATGTTAAAGAAAGAGGTAGGTATCAGGATGGATGTTAAAGAAAGAGGTAGGTGTTATGATGGATGTTAAAGAAAGAGGTAGGTGTATCAGGATGGATGTTAAAGAAAGAGGTAGGTGTCATAATGGATGTTAAAGAAAGAGGTAGGTATCAGGATGGATGTTAAAGAAAGAGGTAGGTGTCAGGATGGATGTTAAAGAAAGAGGTAGGTATCATGATGGATGTTAAAGAAAGAGGTAGGTGATGGATGTTAAAGAAAGAGGTAGGTGTCAGGATGGATGTTAAAGAAAGAGGTAGGTGTTATATGGATGTTAAAGAAAGAGGTAGGTGTCATGATGGATGTTAAAGAAAGAGGTAGGTGTTATGATGGATGTTAAAGAAAGAGGTAGGTGTTATAATGGATGTTAAAGAAAGAGGTAGGTGTTAGGATGGATGTTAAAGAAAGAGGTAGGTTTCATAATGGATGTTAAAGAAAGAGGTAGGTGTTATGGATGTTAAGAAAGAGGTGGATGTTAAAGAAAGAGGTAGGTGTTATGATGGATGTTAAAGAAAGAGGTAGGTGTTATAATGGATGTTAAAGAAAGAGGTAGGTGTTATGATGGATGTTAAAGAAAGAGGTAGGTGTCATAATGGATGTTAAAGAAAGAGGTAGGTGTTATAATGGATGTTAAAGAAAGAGGTAGGTGTGGATAAAGAAAGAGGTAGGTATCAGGATGGATGTTAAAGAAAGAGGTAGGTGTCATAATGGATGTTAAAGAAAGAGGTAGGTATCAGGATGGATGTTAAAGAAAGAGGTAGGTGTCAGGATGGATGTTAAAGAAAGAGGTAGGTGTCATAATGGATGTTAAAGAAAGAGGTAGGTGTTATAATGGATGTTAAAGAAAGAGGTAGGTGTTATAATGGATGTTAAAGAAAGAGGTATGGATGTTAGAAAAGAGGTAGGTGTTATAATGGATGTTAAAGAAATGAGAGGTAGGTGTTATAATGGATGTTAAAGAAAGAGGTAGGTGTCAGGATGGATGTTAAAGAAAGAGGTAGGTATCATAATGGATGTTAAAGAAAGAGGTAGGTGTTATAATGGATGTTAAAGAAAGAGGTAGGTATTAGGATGGATGTTAAAGAAAGAGGTAGGTGTTATAATGGATGTTAAAGAAAGAGGTAGGTGTTATAATGGATGTTAAAGAAAGAGGTAGGTGTTATGATGGATGTTAAAGAAAGAGGTAGGTGTCATAATGGATGTTAAAGAAAGAGGTAGGTGTTATAATGGATGTTAAAGAAAGAGGTAGGTGTCATAATGGATGTTAAAGAAAGAGGTAGGTGTCATATGGATGTTAAAGAAAGAGGTAGGTGTTAGGATGGATGTTAAAGAAAGAGGTAGGTGTTATAATGGATGTTAAAGAAAGAGGTAGGTGTCATAATGGATGTTAAAGAAAGAGGTAGGTGTTATAGTGGATGTTAAAGAAAGAGGTAGGTGTCAGGATGGATGTTAAAGAAAGAGGTAGGTGTTATAATGGATGTTAAAGAAAGAGTAGGTGTTATAATGGATGTTAAAGAAAGAGGTAGGTGTCAGGATGGATGTTAAAGAAAGAGGTAGGTATCAGGATGGATGTTAAAGAAAGAGGTAGGTGTTATAATGGATGTTAAAGAAAGAGGTAGGTGTTATAATGGATGTTAAAGAAAGAGGTAGGTGTCATAATGGATGTTAAAGAAAGAGGTAGGTGTCAGGATGGATGTTAAAGAAAGAGGTAGGTGTTATAATGGATGTTAAAGAAAGAGGTAGGTGTTATAATGGATGTTAAAGAAAGAGGTAGGTGTTATATGGATGTTAAAGAAAGAGGTAGGTGTTATAATGGATGTTAAAGAAAGAGGTAGAAAGAGGTAGGTATCAGGATGGATGTTAAAGAAAGAGGTAGGTGTTATAATGGATGTTAAAGAAAGAGGTAGGTGTTATAATGGATGTTAAAGAAAGAGGTAGGTGTTATAATGGATGTTAAAGAAAGAGGTAGGTGTTATAATGGATGTTAAAGAAGAAAGTGGTGTTATGATGGATGTTAAAGAAAGAGGTAGGTGTCATAATGGATGTTAAAGAAAAGAGAGGTGTTATAATGGATGTTAAAAGAAAGAGGTGTTTAAAGGATGAAGAAAGAAAGAGGTGGATGTTAAAGAAAGAGGTAGGTGTTATAATGGATGTTAAAGAAAGAGGTAGGTATTAGGATGGATGTTAAAGAAAGAGGTAGGTGTTATGATGGATGTTAAAGAAAGAGGTAGGTGTTATAATGGATGTTAAAGAAAGAGGTAGGTATCATGATGGATGTTAAAGAAAGAGGTAGGTGTTATGATGGATGTTAAAGAAAGAGGTAGGTGTCATAATGGATGTTAAAGAAAGAGGTAGGTGTTATAATGGATGTTAAAGAAAGAGGTAGGTGTTATAATGGATGTTAAAGAAAGAGGTAGGTATCAGGATGGATGTTAAAGAAAGAGGTAGGTATCAGGATGGATGTTAAAGAAAGAGGTAGGTGTTATAATGGATGTTAAAGAAAGAGGTAGGTGTTATAATGGATGTTAAAGAAAGAGGTAGGTGTCATAATGGATGTTAAAGAAAGAGGTAGGTATCAGGATGGATGTTAAAGAAGAGGTAGATGGATTAAAGAAAGAGGTAGGTGTTATAATGGATGTTAAAGAAAGAGGTAGGTATCAGGATGGATGTTAAAGAAAGAGGTAGGTGTTATAGTGGATGTTAAAGAAAGAGGTAGGTGTTATAATGGATGTTAAAGAAAGAGGTGGTATCAATGGATGAAAGAAAGAGGTAGGTGTTATAATGGATGTTAAAGAAAGAGGTAGGTATCAGGATGGATGTTAAAGAAAGAGGTAGGTGGATGTTAAAGAAAGAGGTATAGGATGGATGTTAAAGAAAGAGGTAGGTGTCATAATGGATGTTAAAGAAAGAGGTAGGTGATTATAATGGATGTTAAAGAAAGAGGTAGGTGTTATGATGGATGTTAAAGAAAGAGGTAGGTGTTATAATGGATGTTAAAGAAAGAGGTAGGAGTTATAATGGATGTTAAAGAAAGAGGTAGGTGTTATGATGGATGTTAAAGAAAGAGGTAGGTTTTATGATGGATAATGGATGTTAAAAGAAAGAGGTAGGTGTTATGATGGATGTTAAAGAAAGAGGTAGGTATCAGGATGGATGTTAAAGAAAGAGGTAGGTGTCAGGATGGATGTTAAAGAAAGAGGTAGGTGTTATAATGGATGTTAAAGAAAGAGGTAGGTATCAGGATGGATGTTAAAGAAAGAGGTAGGTGTTATAATGGATGTTAAAGAAAGAGGTAGGTATCAGGATGGATGTTAAAGAAAGAGGTAGGTGTTATAATGGATGTTAAAGAAAGAGGTAGGTGTTATAATGGATGTTAAAGAAAGAGGTAGTAGGTGTTATAGGTGTTATGGATGTTAAAGAAAGAGGTAGGTGTTATGATGGATGTTAAAGAAAGAGGTAGGTGTTATAATGGATGTTAAAGAAAGAGGTAGGTGTTATAATGGATGTTAAAGAAAGAGGAGGTAGGTATCAGGATGGATGTTAAAGAAAGAGGTAGGTGTTATAATGGATGATGTTAAATGTTAAAGAAGGGTAGGTATCAGGATGGATGTTAAAGAAAGAGGTGTTATAATGGATGTTAAAGAAAGAGGTAATAATGGATGTTAAAGAAAGAGGTAGGTGTTATAATGATGGATGTTTAAATGGAAAGAGGTAGGTGTTATAATGGATGTTAAAGAAAGAGGTAGGTGTCATAATGGATGTTAAAGAAAGAGGTAGGTGTCATAATGGATGTTAAAGAAAGAGGTAGGTGTTATAATGGACGTGTTGTCAAAGAAAGAGGTAGGTATCAGGATATGTTAAAGAAAGAGGTAGGTATCAGGATGGATGTTAAAGAAAGAGGATGGATGTTAAAGTGTTATAATGGATGTTAAAGAAAGAGGTAGGTATTATGATGGATGTTAAAGAAAGAGGTAGGTGTTATAATGGATGTTAAAGAAAGAGGTAGGTGTTAGGATGGATGTTAAAGAAAGAGGTAGGTGTTATAATGGATGTTAAAGAAAGAGGTAGGTGTTATAATGGATGTTAAAGAAAGAGGTAGGTGTTATAATAGATGTTAAAGAAAGAGGTAGGTTAAAGAAAGAGGTAGGTGTTATAATGGATGTTAAAGAAAGAGGTAGGTGTTATGATGGATGTTAAAGAAAGAGGTAGGTGTTATAATAGATGTTAAAGAAAGAGGTAGGTATCAGGATGGATGTTAAAGAAAGAGGTAGGTGTCAGGATGGATGTTAAAGAAAGAGGTAGGTGTTATGATGGATGTTAAAGAAAGAGTAGGTAAAGAAAGAGGTAGGTGTTATAATGGATGTTAAAGAAAGAGGTAGGTGTTATAATGGATGTTAAAGAAAGAGGTAGGTGTTATAATGGATGTTCAAGAAAGAGGAAGGTGTTATAATGGAAAAGAAAGAGTAGGTGTTATAATGGATGTTAAAGAAAGAGGTAGGTGTCAGAATGGATGTTAAAGAAAGAGGTAGGTGTTATAATGGATGTTAAAGAAAGAGGTAGGTGTTATAATGGATGTTAAAGAAAGAGGTAGGTGTTAATGTTAGAAAGAGGTAGGTATCAGGATGGATGTTAAAGAAAGAGGTAGGTATCAGGATGGATGTTAAAGAAGAGGTAGGTGTCATAATGGATGTTAAAGAAAGAGGTAGGTGTTATAATGGATGTTAAAGAAAGAGGTAGGTATCAGGATGGATGTTAAAGAAAGAGGTAGGTGTTATAATGGATGTTAAAGAAAGATAATGGATAGGTATCAGGATGGATGTTAAAGAAAGAGGTAGGTGTTATGATGGATGTTAAAGAAAGAGGTAGGTATCAGGATGGATGTTAAAGAAAGAGGTAGGTATCAGGATGGATGTTAAAGAAAGAGGTAGGTGTTATGATGGATGTTAAAGAAAGAGGTAGGTATCAGGATGGATGTTAAAGAAAGAGGTAGGATGGATGTTAAAGAAGAGGTAGGTATCAGGATGGATGTTAAAGAAAGAGGTAGGTGTCATGATGGAAAGAGGTGATGTTAAAGAAAGAGGTAGGTATTATGATGGATGTTAAAGAAAGAGGTAGATGTATCAGGATGGATGTTAAAGAAAGAGGTAGGTGTTATGATGGATGTTAAAGAAAGAGGGTAGGTATCAGGATGGATGTTAAAGAAAGAGGTAGGTATCAGGATGGATGTTAAAGAAAGAGGATGGATGTTAAAGAAAGAGGTAGTTATAATGGATGTTAAAGAAAAAGGTAGGTTTTATGATGGATGCTAAGGAATGAACTTGCCATGACGCCTTTGAAAGATTGATTAGCATTTCTGAAGATTTTCTAAATATGCTATGTTACCCAAATCAGCACTTATGGTTATCTCGGGGTAGTATTTGTAGGATTTTGTATTTTATTTTGCTCGGACTGCAGTGCAAAGAGGGTTGTGATCAACACACGGTAACTTCCTGTTAATTGTGTCCTTCTCCGATGGGACTTGGTGGCGATCCACCTACCTGGGCCAGGTGGGTGGGGTGGAGGGGGGGCAGCGGGGGATAGAGGTAGATTTTGCTCGAACGAAACGAGAAAATATTTCAACCGTCGGCGGGGCTCGAACCCACTACCTTGTGGTTGAGAGGTCGACACCTTGCCTCTACTGGGCTACAAAGCCCTTCTTAACTCCAGTTTCATGCTTGAGTCAGACTTCAGATCCTATCCAGTTCTTGTAACGTTAAGTAGATCAGATTATTGACATAATAAGACTACCCGTCGGATAGACAATCTAAAACATCAAACCTGCTTTTGCCACCAATTGAATCTGATACTCATCAGCACCTAATCGTAGACGTTTTTCACAGCGGAACAACGGCGTAAGGGTTATGCGAAACTAAGACTGGAAACAATAACACGATGATTTAGAAGATTGCCGTCTATCACTTAGTAATGAAGATACACAACTTATACATACTTGTAGTGCGTAATGGAAACTACAAATGAGAAGAAATAGTTTCTCTGCCATTTGAAACTATTTTCTAACTTGAAATCGTGTGTTGTCTTTTGTATCTGTCATTTCAGTGAGTGTCATAAACATTCAGCCACAATAAAAGTTTTAAGTGTGTGGTTAATGTGTTGTCTGTCTCATTAAACAAACCGATGGCGTTGATGAATAGTCTAGACGTTTACGTTGCCGAATTTGGTATAATGAGGTCCTGGATTTAAATCTAGCAATGCTAGGTTTACACCAAGAACCGATAGAAGTACAGATTAAGAGAAGGAAATGGGGATGGCTTGGACACACCATTAGAAAAATCATCTTGAAACATAACGCGTTAGGTCTTAAAATGGAATCCACAAGGAAGAGAGGTCAAGGAGGCCAAAGACAACATGGAGGAGGTCAACCCTGCAGGAAGCTCGGCAGCTGGGCCTTTCCTGGCAGAAGACAGAGATGGTAGCGCAGGACATAGTGAAGTGGCGACCTATGCTCCGCACGGGGTACAAGGGTATGAGTAAGTACGTAAGTAAGTCTGGTGTTATGTTTAAAAGACATTCAACAGGCATTTGATTCCAACTCGAACAGGATATACATGGGTAGCACCACCACTAGCATGGGAGTGAAAGAAAACCTATGATAGACTTCATGTTCTATCCAATATGTTCATGTCCTATCCAATATGTTCATGTCCTATCCAATATGTTCGTGTCCTATCCAATATGTTCATGTCCTATCCAATATGTTCATGTCCTATCCAATATGTTCATGTCCTATCCAATATGTCATGTCCTATCCAATATGTTCATGTTCTATCCAATATGTTCGTGTCCTATTCAATATGTTCTATCCAATATGTTCGTGTCCTATCGAATATGTTCGTGTCCTATCCAATATGTTCGTGTTCTATCCAATATGTTCATGTTCTATCCAATATGTTCATGTCCTATCCAATATGTTCGTGTTCTATCCAATATGTTCATGTTCTATCCAATATGTTCATGTCCTATCCAATATGTTCGTGTTCTATCCAATATGTTCCGTGTTCTATCCAATATGTCATGTCCTATCCAATATGTTCGTGTTCTATCCAATATGTTCATGTTCTATCCAATATGTTCATGTTCTATCCAATATGTTCATGTTCTATCCAATATGTTCATGTCCTATCCAAGATGTTCCTGTCCTATCCAATATAGTCGTGTCCTATCCAATACAGTCATCCAATATATTCGTATCCAATATGTTCGTGTCCTATCCAATATGTTCGATGTCCTATCCAATACAGTCCAATATGTTCGTGTCCTATCCAATATAGTCGTGTCCTATCCAAGATGTTCCAAGATGTGTCCTATCCAAGATGTTCGTGTCCAATCCAAGATGTTCGTGTCCAATCCAAGATGTTCGTGTCCAATCCAAGATGTTCGTGTCCTATCCAATACAGTCTTGTCCTATCCAATATATTCGTGTCCTATCCAAGATGTTCGTGTCCTATCCAATATAGTCGTGTCCAATCCAAGATGTTCGTGTCCTATCCAAGATGTTCGTGTCCTATCCAATACAGTCCTGTCCTATCCAATACAGTCATGTCCTATCCAATATATTCGTGTCCTATCCAATACAGTCATGTCCTATCCAATATATTCGTGTCCTATCCAAGATGTTCGTGTCCTATCCAATATAGTCGTGTCCTATCCAATATGTTCATGTCCTATCCAAGATGTTCGTGTCCTATCCAATACAGTCATGTCCTATCCAATATATTCGTGTCCTATCCAATACAGTCATGTCCTATCCAATATATTCGTGTCCTATCCAAGATGTTCGTGTCCTATCCAATATAGTCGTGTCCTATCCAATATGTTCGTGTCCTATCCAAGATGTTCGTGTCCTATCCAATATGTTCATGTCCTATCCAAGATGTTCGTGTCCTATCCAATATGTTCGTGTCCAATCTAATACAGTCCTGTCCTATCCAATATATTCGTGTCCTATCCAATATATTCGTGTCCTATCCAATATGTTCGTGTCCAATCTAATACAGTCATGTCCTATCCAATATGTTCGTGTCCTATCCAATATGTTCGTCGTTCGTGTCCTATCCAATATAGTCGTGTCCTATCCAATATGTTCGTGTCCTATCCAATATATTCGTGTCCTATCCAATATGTTCGTGTCCTATCCAATATATTCGTGTCCTATCCAATACAGTCATGTCCTATCAATATAGTCGTGTCCTATCCAATATGTTCCTGTCCTATCCAATATAGTCATGTCCTATCCAATATAGTCATGTCCTATCGAATATAGTCATGTCCTATCCAATATGTTCGTGTCTATCCAATATAGTCGTGTCCTATCCAATATGTTCGTGTCCTATCCAATATGTTCGTGTCCTATCCAAGATGTTCGTGTCCTATCCAATATGTTCATGTCCTATCCAAGATGTTCGTGTCCTATCCAAGATGTTCGTGTCCTATCCAATATGTTCATGTCCTATCCAAGATGTTCGTGTCCTATCCAATATGTTCATGTCCTATCCAATATGTTCGTGTCCTATCCAAGATGTTCGTGTCCTATCCAATATGTACGTGTCCTATCCAAGACGTTCGTGTCCTATCCAATATGTTCGTGTCCAATCTAATACAGTCCTGTCCTATCCAATATAGTCGTGTCCCATCCAATACAGGCATGTCCTATCCAATATGTTCGTGTCCAATCCAATATGTTCGTGTCCTATCCAATATGTTCGTGTCCAATCCAATATATTCGTGTCCTATCCAATATATTCGTGTCCTATCCAATATAGTCATGTCCTATCCAATATAGTCATGTCCTATCCAATATAGTCGTGTCGTATCCAATATAGTCATGTCTTATCCAATATAGTCGTGTCGTATCCAATATGTTAGTGTCTTATCCAATATAGTCGTGTCCTATCCAATATAGTCGTGTCCTATCCAATATAGTCGTGTCCTATCCAATATAGTTCGTGTCCTATCCAATATAGTCGTTCGTGTCCTATCCAATATAGTCGTGTCCTATCCAATATGTTCATGTCCTATCCAATATAGTCATGTCCTATCCAATATAGTCGTGTCCTATCCAATATAGTCGTGTCCTATCCAATATAGTCATGTCCTATCCAATATAGTCGTGTCCTATCCAATATAGTCGTGTCCTATCCAATATAGTCGTGTCCTATCCAATATAGTCATGTCCTATCCAATATAGTCGTGTCCTATCCAATATAGTTCGTCGTCCCTATCCAATATGTTCGTGTCTTATCCAATATAGTCGTGTCCTATCCAATACAATCATGTCATATCCAATATAGTCGTGTCCTATCCAATATAGTCGTGTCCTATCCAATATAGTCATGTCATATCCAATATAGTCGTGTCCTATCCAATATAGTCGTGTCCTATCCAATATAGTCATGTCATATCCAATATAGTCGTGTCTTATCCAATATAGTCATGTCTTATCCAATATAGTCATGTCCTATCCAATATAGTCATGTCATATCCAATATAGTCATGTCTTATCCAATATAGTCGTGTCTTATCCAATATAGTCATGTCATATCCAATATAGTCGTGTCTTATCCAATATAGTCGTGTCTTATCCAATATAGTCATGTCATATCCAATATAGTTCGTGTCCTATCCAATATGTTCGTGTCTTATCCAATATGTTAGTGTCCTTATCCAATATAGTCGTGTCTATCCAATATAGTCGTGTCCTATCCAATATAGTCGTGTCTTATCCAATATAGTCGTGTCCTATCCAATATAGTCGTGTCCTATCCAATATAGTCGTGTCCTATCCAATATAGTCGTGTCCTATCCAATATAGTCATGTCCTATCCAATATAGTCATGTCCTATCCAATATAGTCATGTCATATCCAATATAGTCGTGTCTTATCCAATATAGTCATGTCTTATCCAATATAGTCATGTCATATCCAATATAGTCGTGTCCTATCCAATATAGTCATGTCCTATCCAATATAGTCATGTCATATCCAATATAGTCGTGTCTTATCCAATATAGTCATGTCTTATCCAATATAGTCATGTCATATCCAATATAGTCGTGTCTTATCCAATATGTTCGTGTCATATCCAATATGTTAGTGTCTTATCCAATATAGTCGTGTCTTATCCAATATAGTCGTGTCTTATCCAATATGTTCGTGTCCTATCCAATATAGTCGTGTCCTATCCAATATAGTCGTGTCTTATCCAATATAGTCATGTCCTATCCAATATAGTCATGTCTTATCCAATATAGTCGTGTCCTATCCAATATAGTCATGTCATATCCAATATAGTCGTGTCTTATCCAATATAGTCGTGTCCTATCCAATATAGTCATGTCCTATCCAATATAGTCGTGTCCTATCCAATATAGTCGTGTCTTATCCAATATAGTCGTGTCTTATCCAATATAGTCGTGTCCTATCCAATATAGTCGTGTCCTATCCAATATAGTTCGTGTCCTATCCAATATTGTCGTGTCCTATCCAATATAGTCGTGTCCTATCCAATATAGTCGTGTCCCATCCAATATGTTCGTGTCTTATCCAATATAGTCGTGTCCTATCCAATATAGTCATGTCCTATCCAATATAGTCGTGTCCTATCCAATATAGTCGTGTCTTATCCAATATAGTCGTGTCCTATCCAATATAGTCGTGTCCTATCCAATATAGTCGTGTCCCATCCAATATAGTCGTGTCCTATCCAATATAATTCGTGTCCTATCCAATATAGTCATATCCAATATAGTCGTGTCCTATCCAATATAGTCGTGTCTTATCCAATATAGTCGTGTCTTATCCAATATAGTCGTGTCCTATCCAATATAGTCGTGTCCTATCCAATATAGTCGTGTCCTATCCAATATAGTCGTGTCATATCCAATATAGTCGTGTCTTATCCAATATAGTCGTGTCTTATCCAATATAGTCATGTCCTATCCAATATAGTCGTGTCCTATCCAATATAGTCGTGTCATATCCAATATATTCGTGTCTTATCCAATATAGTTAGTGTCCTATCCAATATAGTCATGTCTTATCCAATATAGTCGTGTCCTATCCAATATAGTCGTGTCCTATCCAATATAGTCGTGTCCTATCCAATATAGTCATGTCCTATCCAATATAGTCGTGTCCTATCCAATATAGTCATGTCCTATCCAATATAGTCGTGTCTTATCCAATATAGTCGTGTCCTATCCAATATAGTCTTGTCTTATCCAATATAGTCGTGTCCTATCCAATATAGTCGTGTCCTATCCAATATAGTGTCGTCGTGTCCTATCCAATATATTCGTGTCCTATCCAATATGTTCGTGTCCTATCCAATATATTCGTGTCCTATCCAATATAGTCGTGTCCTATCCAATATAGTCATGTCCTATCCAATATAGTCGTGTCCTATCCAATATAGTCGTGTCCCAATATGTTCTATCCAATATAGTCGTGTCCCATCCAATATAGTCGTGTCCTATCTAATATGTTAGTGTCCTATCCAATATAGTCGTCGTCCTATCCAATATAGTCGTGTCCTATCCAATATAGTCGTGTCCTATCCAATATGTTAGTGTCTTATCCAATATAGTCGTGTCCTATCCAATATAGTCGTTGTCTTATCCAATATAGTCGTGTCCTATCCAATATAGTTAGTGTCTTATCCAATATAGTCGTGTCCTATCCAATATAGTCGTGTCCTATCCAATATAGTCGTGTCTTATCCAATATAGTCGTGTCCTATCCAATATGTTAGTGTCTTATCCATTATAGTCGTGTCCTATCCAATATAGTCGTGTCCTATCCAATATAGTCGTGTCCTATCCAATATAGTCGTGTCCTATCCAATATAGTCGTGTCCTATCCAATATCGTTTGTGTCCTATCCAATATGTTTGTGTCCTATCCAATATAGTCGTGTCCTATCCAATATGTTCGTGTCCTATCCAATATAGTCGTGTCCTATCCAATATAGTCGTGTCCTATCCAATATAGTCGTGTCCTATCCAAGATGTTCGTGTCCTACCCAAGATGTTCATGTCCTATCCAATATGTTCGTGTCCTATCCAATATGTTTGTGTCCTATCCAATATGTTCGTGTCCTATTCAATATGTTCGTGTCCTATCCAATATGTTTGTGTCCTATCCAATATGTTCGTGTCCTATCGAATATGTTTGTGTCCTATCCAATATAGTTCGTGTCCTATCCAATATGTTCCAATCCAATATGTTCGTGTCCTATCCAATATGTTCGTGTCCTATCCAATATGTTTGTGTCCTATCCAATATGTCGTGTCCCTATCCAATATGTTTGTGTCCTATCAACTATGTTCGTGTCCTATCCAATATGTTCGTGTCCTATCCAATATAGTCGTGTCCTATCCAAATGTGATCATTATCGCCAATCCCACTTACTGCTAATGAAACCAGGAGAAGTAAGGACAGTTTTCAACTATTCTCATGTACATTTTTTTGCGCTGAGATAGATTCAAGATATACATTACAGGAAGTTTTACCTCTGTGTTAGACATGATTTTTTAAATTATTATCATAAGAACAATCAAAACATGAAATAGTTTACAGTTCAAAACAAACAAAAAAAGAAAAAAAGGTGCATTAATTCTTTTCAAAATGCCATTGAAATAGAGCTCTATAACTTGAGATAGTTGTATGATGAATGATGAATATGCATTGTCCTGATTGATTTCTGTATGTTCAATCATTTTTAAAACTCCATGATTGTATTAAGATCTATGGGGCACTTAAAGGTCAAATACCCTATCTAGCCTCAGACACAATATGAGGGAACTAAACTTACTTACACATTAAAACCACACAAAAAAGTACTCCACGGTGTTCCTGCTTGACAACGT
>JAXRKP010000661.1:0-2500 GCA_037039925.1 Doris montereyensis | reverse complement strand
GTTTGTAGAAATCTGGCTGGTATGACCTCTATTTATCATTGGGCCAGTTTTTTTGTGTTCAAAACTCGTCTCCTATCTAGATCTAACCACTTACTAACTTACTTCTTGTGCAACTAACTGATTCGCTTACACATTATATTAGTATACAGTCAAACCTGCCTACAACGGAATCAGATGGAAACACGGCCATAGTTATTTCCACTCAGACAATAGAAAATCTATGTTACATACTATGTACATTCATTATTATGTGCCGTGATGATACAATATGACATATAAATACATGTATATACTCGCATGACGTACGTTATACATGTAATGTAGATCATGGCATGTGTGTGTGTGTGTGTGGGTATAGGTGGGTATGTGTGTGGGTATAGGTGTGTGTGTGTGTGTGGGTATGTGTGTGTGGGTATGTGTGTGGGTATAGGTGTGTGTGTGTGTGTGGGTATGTGTGTGGGTATGTGTGTGGGTATAGGTGTGTGTGTGTGGGTATGTGTGTGTGTGTGTGTGTGTGTGGGTATGTGTGTGGGTATAGGTGTGTGTGTGTGTGTGTGTGTGTGTGTGTGTGGGTATGTGTGTGTGTGTATGTGTGTGTGTGTGTGTGTGTGGGTATGTGTGTGTGTGACGTCAGTGAGTGTGTTTGTGTTGGAAGGACATTTTCCAGGTGTTTTAAGGGAGCAGATTTTATTTTCCGTTTCCGCGATAGACAGATTTCCGCTTTGGGAAGGTGGTAAATATAGCAACAATTTATCAAAGGAGGATCGAGGGCATTCCGTTTCATGCAGATTTCCGCTTTTGACAGGTTTCCGTTTTGGCAGGTTCGACGATTTTATCTTTGTAAATCGACCGTAAATTATAGGTCGTGTTGAGAACTGTTTTGTAAATCGACCGTAAATGATAGGTCGTGTTGATGGCTTGTTTTTCGATCGACCGTAAATGATAGGTCGTGTTGAGAACTGTTTTGTAAATCGACCGTAAATGATAGGTCGTGTTGAGAACTGTTTGTAAATCGACCGTAAATGATAGGTCGTGTTGATATCTGTTTTGTAAATCGTCCGTAAATGATAGGTCGTGTTGATACCTGTTTTGTAAATCGACCGTAATGATAGGTCGTGGTGATAGCTGTTTGTAAATCGACCGTAAATGATTGGTCGTTGAGACTGTTGTCGGAAACCTTTTCCGGAAGGAGTTGGCCTGGTTTTTACAACTTCACTCATGGCGTAAACTTTGCTGAGGAACTGGTTGTTTCATTGCATTCACAATGTTCAAAAGAGATTTAATTCGTTTAATAATCTATCCTCTTTCGCGGCCATAGACTACGGGTGTAGTTAGAATTTGTTTCTTTTGTCGATCTTTGATGTTTTTTATATTCTCTTTCATTCTTCTTGTTATAGTTATTTCTTTTATTTTCACATTTTGTTTTGTTCTGATTTTCTTAAGTTTTAACACACAAGCTCAATTTCGGTGCTTGAAATTTCCTCAGGCGGAAAATAAGTTACTCTTGAATTAACTGTATGCTTTGAATTAGTAACGATTTCAACCATTGGGTTTTACACTGTGTTAGCGTCGAAGGGCAACTTGTTACCTACAGAATAGACTAATTCTATCAATTTTATACATCGTTATTTTCTCAAGCACCTAGTTTCTTGTCCCTCTTACTATATCCATTATACCTCCTGCCTTTCAAATATTTTGTTTTATTTTTTGTGTTCATATTTTGTTTTTTGGTTTTCTTGTGAAATCTCCTGTGGAAACGGGGGTGGGGGGGTGGGGGTGGGTGGGCGAAACAGTGCAATATCTTCTTTGTTCATTGATATTTCCATAAAAGCTACGTTTGAAGGGCTAGTCGAAAGACAGAGAAATTGATAAGAAACGTTTGAGGTTCTGAGTCTATGAGGAACTGGGGGAAGAAAGGTTGGTGAAGGGAATCGACAGGTAGACGTAGTATTGTTCTGCATCTTTGATTGAGGTGAAAGTTAAGTGAAAGTTAGAGTGAAAGTTAGAGTGAAAGTTACAGTGAAAGTTAGATTGAAAGTTAAGAGTGAAAGTTACAGTAGAAAGTTAAGAGTGAAAAGTTAAGTGAAAGTTAGAGTGAAAGTTAGAGTGAAAGTTAGAAGTGAAAGTTAGAGTGAAAGTTAGAGTGAAAGTTACAGTGAAGGTTAGAGTGGTGAGTTACTGTGAAAGTTAGAGTGAAAGTTAGAGTGAAAGTTAGAGTGAAAGTTAGAGTGAATGTTATAGTGAGGGTTAGAGTGAAAGTTACAGTGAAAGTTAGGTGAATGTTAAGTGAAAGTTACAGTGAAAGTTACGATTGAAAGTTGGAGGGAAGTTGGAGTAAGCTTAGAGTGAAAGTTAGAGTGAAAGTTGGAGTGAAATTTAGATTGAAAGTTTAGAGTGAGTAGGGAAGTAGGGAGTAGGTGAAAGTTAGAGTGAAAGTTACAGTGAAAGTTAAGAGTGAAAGTTACGGTGAAAGTTGGAGTGAAAGTTAGAGTAAAGCTTA
>JAXRKP010000660.1:95000-247173 GCA_037039925.1 Doris montereyensis | reverse complement strand
AAAATACCGTTTTTTAAAAATGCCGTTTTTTGTTCATTATTTCCTATCTACTTTTTTTATTTCTCAATATCTTCATGAAATTTGGTATGGATGATGAGTGGGGGGAAAACCAACAAAAAAAGATCGATCTTTTTTCGGTATGTATTATATTTTGAAAAAATTGCATTTTTCGTACAATATTTTGGGTTGTTCTCATATGTTATTTTCAAAAATTCATAAAAACAAAAACACTAATAAAACAAAAATCCGATCTAACCAAATTTAGATATTATATTGTATCACATAACGTGTGTGTGCCAAGTTTGAAAGAAATTTGGCGAGAAATGTAGAAGCCCATCGATTTTGAACGTGGTGAAATTTGGGGGCATAGCATAATCCAAGATGACCGCCGTTTCCATGGCAACCGGAAGCATCAGAAAGACAACAAACATATTTCAACTCAGTACACCATGTCCATTACACCTATACACAAGTTAAATTATGTAAATTGCGCGATGTGTCTGCACCATTTCGGCCACCTCTCGGCACCATTAGTTCCTTCCATTCATCAACACTGTTTCCTGCTTCTAGTTTTTCTATGTTTTTCTGTTTGCCCAGGCTTTTCTCTGTTCCTCTCTTCACTATTTCTTTACTGTTGCTCTTATACTTTCTCTATTCCTCTCTTCACTATTTCTTTACTGTCTTATACTTATAATATTCCTCTCTTCACTATTTCTTTACTGTCTTATACTTATAATATTCCTCTCTTCACTATTTCTTTACTGTCTTATAACTTATAACATTTCTTTACTGTCTATTCCTCTTTCACTATTTCTTAACTGTCTTATAACATTCCTCTCTTCACTATTTCTTTACTGTCTTATAATATTCCTCTCTTCACTATTTCTTTACTGTCTTATAATATTCCTCTCTTCACTATTTCTTTACTGTCTTATATAACATTCCTCTCTTCACTATTTCTTTACTGTCTTATAATATTCCTCTCTTCACTATTTCTTTACTGTCTTATAATATTCCCTCTCTTCACTATTTCTTTACTGTCTTATAATATTCCTCTCTTCACTATTTCTTTACTGTCTTATAATATTTCCTCTCTTCACTGTCTTATAATATTCCTCTCTTCACTATTTCTTTACTGTCTTATAATATTTCTCTCTTCAACTGTCTTATAATATTTCTCTCTTCACTATTTCTTTACTGTCTTATAATATTCATTTTCTTTACCTCTCTCTTCACTATTTCTTTACTGTCTTATAATATTCCTCTCTTCACTATTTCTTTACTGTCTTATAATATTCATTTTCTTAATCTTATAATAATATTCCTCTCTTCACTATTTCTTTACTGTCTTATAATATTCCTCTCTTCACTATTTCTTTACTGTCTTATAATATTCCTCTCTTCACTATTTCTTTACTGTCTTATAATATTCCTCTCTTCACTATTTCTTAACTGTCTTATAATATTCCTCTCTTCACTATTTCCTTACTTAACTGTCTTATAATATTCCTCTCTTCACTATTTCTTTACTGTCTTATAATATTCTTATAATATTCCTCTCTCTTCACTATTTCTTTAACTGTCTTATAATATTCCTCTTCACTATTTCTTTACTATTTTCTTTATTTCTTTACTGTCTTATAATATTCCTCTCTTCACTATTTCTTAACTGTCTTATAATATTCATGTCTTATAATATTCCTCTCTCTTCACTTTCCCTATTTCTTAACTGTCTTATAATATTCCTCTCTTCACTATTTCTTAACTGTCTTATAATATTCATCTCTTCACTATTTCTTTACTGTCTTAATATTCCTCTCTTCACTATTTAGGCCTTCTCTTTCCTACTGTCTTATAACATTCCTCTCTTCACTATTTCTTTACTGTCTTATAATATTCATCTCTTCTTTACTGTTCTCTTTACTGTCTTATAATATTCCTCTCACTTTTCTTTACTGTCTTATTATTCCTTTTCATTTACTGTCTTATAACATTCCTCTCTTCACTAGTTATTCGTCTTATAATATTCCTCTCTTCACTGCCTTTTCTCTTTTTATTGTCTTATAAATATAATATTCCTCTCTTTACTAGTTATTCGGCCTGTTCTCTTTACTGTCTTATAAATATAATATTCCTCTCTTCACTAGTTATTCGGCCTTTTTCTCTACTGTCTTATAATATTCATCTCTTCACTAGTTATTCGGCCTTTTCTCTTTACTGTCTTATACTCCAACCTGGATCGCCCAATCTGGCAGCCTAACCACTGCGCCACTCAGTTCCAATAAGCTTTAAGGTTATTAAGATGTATGCAGCCTATAGAAGGTCACTCATGTCATCACTCACACTATTCCACAGTCTATAACAACAAAACGCAAATTAATTCAAATAACATCAGAATTAGTATAATAATAAGAATCTAAATTTATTTTGCTTTTTCTGCATGAAAATATATGCATGAGATTTAATTTTTTTTTTTATATATATTTTCATTTTTAAATGTCAGCGTGCGATGACGGCGTCATCAATCAGGGATAAAAATTATGGTATATAATATAGCATGTCAGAATTTATAAATGAAACAAAAAACAAGATTTAAAAAACAATGTTAAAAAATATACAAGTACAAGTACAAGTAGAAGTACAAGTACAAATACAAGTACAAGTAGAAGTACAAGTGTGATGAATTTGTCATTTTTAAGCATAATATATCAAATATAAAACTGAAACAAATAGGACCTTGACCTCTCCAAACCTCCCCTGACCCTCCAACAAATTCATCTCCCCAAGAAGAGAGAATAAAGAAAAAGAATAATGAAAAAAAGACGAAAAACAAAAAAACAAAAAAACAAAACGAAGAAAAAACACAAAAAACATTCACGATCCCAAAAAAGGAACAGGATAACAAAAATCCCCCAAAACCCGGGTAAATATTTGTATTTATATATTATTATTGTTATATATTGGTGCCCCCCCCCAATCAAAAAAAGAAAAAAAAGAAAGAAAGCGACACCATACTTAGATGACATTTTTAGATGATAGAAAATTACATTTTTTTAAATGAGAGCAAAAAATTAAATTTTAAAATTAACAAAAACAAGGGAAGAGAAAAAATCATTGACATACGTTTTAAGTCCAGGGTATATAGTATATCCATTTATGTACACAAGATAGTCAACTAAATCAGAAACTCACAAGAGAAGAGAAGAGAAGAGATGCAAGAAGAAGAAGAAGAAGAAGAAGAAGAAGAAGAAGAAGAAGAAGAAGAAGAAGAAGAAGAAGATACATCTAGATCTAGATCAGTTTGTTTCATTACAATCTATCTAACGCCATCAATAATATGCGGTGATATCAGGGTGGATGAAACAGGAACAGACAAAAAGTTAGCTACCACTACCATATTAGTTGTTGCTTTTGGGAGAGGAGGGGTGGAGGTTGGCTATCGTATCAACACTTCATGTGTGTATCCCCAATGAAGTAAAGTGAAGCAATACATCTTCAACGTCATTCCGGTCCATAGAGCTGGAGCGCATCCCAGTTTCGATAGTGAGAAGGATGTAAACAGGCGATAACGATTACCTCCTGGCCAGGACGCTAGTCTGACCCCCAGGTTTTCATTACCAAGCTAGTACTTTAGTGCTTGTACCTATTTGCACCTGGGTTGACATCATCATCCCTTGGCCAGTACGGCAGCCTAACTATTCAGCCACAGGTGTCACCCAGCTCCGATAAGCTTTCGAGCTTTTGTTAATACGCAGCCTATACAAGGTCGTTCATATTATTCATTCCTCCGCCTCCTCCTCCCACGTCACTGTTGGTCCTGCTGGTAGCTACTAATTCTTTTTTCCTTTCTCTCTTTCACGCGTATTCCCTTGTATGTGTATCATCATACAATATTATATATATATATATATATATATATATCTTTTCTTATATATACAAACTGAGTAGTTGCATTCTTCACTTTCATTACTTGTAAAATTGTAAAAATTTACCAATTCACTGTGTAAAGTTCTATTGTCATTCCCTATATGCCATGGCATCCTGAGCACTGTGTGACGGAAGCGTGCGATATACATGTATATATATCAAACTGAATTTTCATTAAATTGAATTGTAAAGAAAAAAAAAAAGATTCGTGAAAGAGAGAAAGGAAAAAAATGGTAGCTATCAGCAGCACCAACAGCTGACGGAGGAGGAGAGGAGGAGGAGGAGGCACAAGAAGGAGGAGGAGGAGGAGGAGGAGGCAATAAGAAGGAGGAGGAGAGGAGGAGGAGGAGGCAATAGGAGAAGGAGGAGGAGGAGGAGGAGGAGGAAGCAAATAAGGAGGAGGAGGAAGAGGAGGAGGAGGGAGGAGGAGGCAATAAGAAGGAGGAGGAGGAGGAGGAGGAGGAAGCAATAAGGAGGAGGAGGAAGCAATAAGAAGGAGGAAGAAGCAATAAGAAGGAGGAGGAAGCAATAAGAAGGAGGAAGAAGTAATAAGAAGGAGGAAGAAGCAATAAGAAGGAGGAAGAAGCAATAAGAAGGAGGAGGAGGAGGAAGAGGAAGAAAAAGAAGAAACAATTAAGAATTTTTTTTCACTAAACCCAGTCCGTAGTACCAATCAAGTATGGAAGTGGGAAGGTTTCATTGAAATCCCCCCCCCCCCCCCTGCTCCCTCCCCCTCGCCTATCCACCACAGAATGCGGTGAGAGAATGAAAAGGAAAGAAGAAGAAGCAGTAGCAGTAGTAGTAGTAGTAGTAGGACCTACCAGCAACACCCCACAGTATGGAAGGAAGGTACAAAAAAGTTGCATTAAAAATGAAAATTATTGAAAGCAGATCAACAGCCTCGACGACAAGAAGATTATTATATCATATCTATATTACATCATCTTATTGTAGCTCATAGAAGATTATAAAAGGCGACATACAAACTCATGGCTCTTGTAAATACATGTATAATAATAGTATCATGGGACATTCATGCGATGTGACGTTGACAATGACGTCTGATGACGCTTCAATAACATAATGCTGTGAGTGCATGAGAATGATGATGATGATGATGATGATGATGATGATGAAGACTTAATAATGAATGGCAGGTATGGGTGTTGTTACTGTTGAATTGACATCAACAAATTTGGTGGTGATGACAATGACTGCAATGAAAACAATGATAGCATTGTTGGTAAAGATGATACAAATGTGATGATGATAAAGATGATGATGATGATGATGATGATGATGATGCTGATGATAACAACGGTAATGATGATAGTTGCTAATGTTGGTATAATGGTAATGTAAATAACGATGAGACCTGATCACATCCCAATGATAATTAATTAATAACATTACAATATTGTTACATTACTGGCAGACGCTGATTTCATCCAAGTTAATACTAGTAGTGAGAGAGAAAAGGAGGAGGGCCTCTCTTCAGAAATTGCGGAAAGCTGATCCCGCCAACCCGCCCCCTTTCGACACAAAAGACGAGGCGTGGACAGACCCAAGCCAAAAACGTAATGTTCTCATCTCAATGAGCGTCAATGTCTCCCCGTTGTCTGACACTACTTTTGACAAAATATAAATACCGCCCGCTTTACACTGAACTTTATACTAAACTTTATACTGAACTTTATACTGAACTTTACACTGAACTTTATACTGAACTTTACACTCAACTTTACACTAAACTTTACACTAAACTTTACACTAAACTTACACTGAACTTTACACTGAACTTTACACTAAACTTTTACACAAACTTTACACTAAACTTTACACTAAACTTTACACTGAACTTTACACTAAACTTTACACTAAACTTTACACTGAACTTACACTAAACTTTACACTGAACTTTACACTGAACTTATACTAAACTAAACTTACACTCAACTTTATACTCAACTTTAACTGAACTTTACACTGAACTTTACACTGAACTTTACACTGAACTTTACACTGAACTTTACACTGAACTTTACACTGAACTTTACACTGAACTTTACACTAAACTTTACACTGAACTTTATACTCAACTTTACACTGAACTTTACACTGAACTTTACACTGAACTTTACTCAACTTTACACTGAACTTTACACTGAACTTTACACTAAACTTTACACTGAACTTTACACTAAACTTACACTGAACTTTACACTGAACTTTACACTGAACTTTCTTTTTCTCTGAATGTAAAAAGACAACAACAACAACGAAAAACACCCTCAATCCAATTATCGCAGATTTGAAAAATGCGATTTGATATCAGAATTGTCAGAGACATGTGAACACACTGTTCCGCTCTTGACTCACGACAAACAAACAAACAAACACGCCGCAAGCACGTGTTTTGACAAGTTTCTGTGGAGATTTAACAACAGCAGAACATTTTCTTTAAAGCGGGATACACACTTTTTTTTTATTATTATTTTTTTTTGGGGGACCACAGGACTGTTTTGTTTCAGTAAGGGTTCTCATCAGTTGTTCCTTACAAACCACAGCCACAATGATGAGCAACTACCACATCAGCGTGTGCTACACACTTAGTCTAAGCATTGCCTAGTTACATACATTGAACAATACAACACATTCCAACACCCCCCCCCCCCCCCCCAAACCCTAACCAATATAATAAAACATTTTCTCAAATTATGTATTTATATATACGTGTCTGCTGTCAAAGAGCAATTCTAAGCTGCAGTATACGTGTCTGCTGTCAAAGAGCAAAAATTCTAAGCTGCAGGCAATGCAACCTAGGTTTGTGCATGAACATTGTGAAGATTGTTATGTTGATTTTATTTCCAGGTTGGTACTCCTATATTACTAAAAAAAACTCCACCCCGGGAATGTCTTGGAAAAACAAACTCACCATCCTGTATGTATGCTTAGACATAGATCTCAATATCATCTATCAAAAAAAAAAAAGAGATTAAACGCTGTCATTAATAATTACAGTATGTAAACATCCGACATAAAAAATAAGCCATTATTTGAGTGTATAAAAGAGATGGACATTTTTCATGTAGTAAGGCTTGTATTTGATTAAAACAAGATCAAATTACGGTTTCGGACGTCTACGTCTCCGGAAGAAGGTCATTGCTTATATCGTTGGAAAATGCCCAAAAAGGAATGTTTTATTATTTCACAACAAATGTTTCCCGATTCACGAATCGGTAAACACAACCGTTGAGTAAGGTCGATATAATTTTCATGAAGAAAAAAATAAAAAAATAAAAATAAAAATCAACCCAGAACCAAAATAAAACCAAACCAAATCAAAAAACTAATTTCACAGCTCTTAAAAACTCAAATATATACATTTGACTGACGAAAAAAGACAAGAAAAAAACGTAATTTAAAAAATGATAATTTTGCAATACGGACAAATTTTGTATGCTCTTCTTGTTCCTATCAATAGAGTGAAAGGAAAAAGCATCAGGCACAAAGTCATTTTGGGTGTTCAAGCCCTACTTCTAGGAATAGGAATGCTAGTAAGAAAGTACAAATGTTTATAAGCATTTCATCGTAGAAAAATGTAAACTGGTCTTGAACAATTTCAGGAGGAACTCCCTCATAAAAATGTTTGTTGTTGTTGTTGTTGTTGTTGATGTGTTTATCAATTCATCTTGTGAAACAAATGTAAAAAAAAAATTTGCTGTTTAAAAAAAACAGTTATCTCTTTTCTAGTCTCTCCAATCGAGAGAAATATTCTCTCTCTCTCTCTTTTCTATATCTTGCATTTCAGGATTTGTAAAGAGAGAAACAGCACAAAGTTCCAAAACTCTGAAAATCTTTTGATTAGCTAGTCGAGTGTAATGTTCTACATATGTGTGTGTGTGTGTGTGTGTGTACGTGAGAGAGAGAGAGTGCATGCCGATACAACTGCCTACTAGTAAAAAAATTAATTTTTTTAAACACATTTCAAAAGTCACATTATATAAAGAGAAAAATTTTAAAAAATTTTAAAAAGCTCAAGTACCATAACCCGTGTTGTTGATATGAGAGTGAGAGCCAGAAAAATATAACGGCACATAGCAAAAAGCTACAGGGATCATGGGGAAACAAAAAGCCCCCAAAACAACTTACAGTCACAACCTAGTCTGAAATATCAGTTGGAAATAGCAGGGAATGTGTGGTGTCAAGCAAAGTTCCTTTAACACTACCGTGGCCCGGCCCATAGAGCTGGAGTGTATCCAGAATTCTATAGCTAGCAGGGAAGCAGTGACACTGACAGTGTGTAACGGCAGTATCACCCAGGCACAAACAGATGACACATTGAATGCGGCGGTGGGCTGATTTTTAAAATTTAAAGAAAAACAAACCTGCACCCCCCCCCCTCCTTGTTGGACCCCATCCCCTAAACGAAAAGAAAAAAAATCCAAAAACAAAAAAAAATAACCCAACAGATCCCATTGGAATATATGAAAATTTATCATCATCAGAGCTGCTTGTTCCGATCTGGGCATAGGTGAAGTGTCATCATATTTACTCGTTAACAAAACGAAAGGTCACTTGATTCCGGCAAAGGGTGAAATGTGAAACGGTGAAATCTGTAGGATATCATCAGTCCCGCCTACGTGCTTCCGTTTTTTTAATTTAAACCCACGGCTAACGTCTAATTTTTGACCATGTGGAACATTTATATATTTATATTTATATTTATATATATATATATCAAACTATCGTATTATCGATAGTTGCAATTCCAATGAAAAGCTTGCCTTGTAAACAATATCAAAATGACAGTGCATGCCGAAGGTTTAAAAGATGAAGCTGAAGAAAAGAAGAAAAGAAAAGAAAAGAAAGAAAAGAAAAGAAATGAAAAAAAAAAAGAAAAGAAAAGAAAAGAAAAAAAAATAGAAAAGAAAAAGAAAAAAATAGAAAAGAAAAAAGAAAAAAAGAAAAGAAAAAAAAAAAGATCACAACCTGCCACATTGATTCAAATGATGGAAAGGAGCTAATAAAAATAAAAACTACTACATCACAACAAACCACCCACCGCGGTGATCAGATAAGACTCTAATAACGAAAAGCCACCGCCAATGTCCATACATAACAAATGTCAATGATGCAAATAGTAATAATAATATAGCAATAATAATATCAATCAAAGCGTATCGTCATTTGATTTTTCTCCACCGATTTTTTTATATATATACAAAAACAAACAAAAAAAAACAAGCACGATGACAAGTCCCTGCATTTCCAGAACCCTGAAAAAGTCAACGCTTGCCTCAACCATTACCAAGGTGCTAAAACGTAGCAAGGACAGAATTTTTTTTTAACATTAAAACAAAATAGGGATGGGGGATAACAGCGCTGGTGCTTTGGTGCTTTTTTGTGTTTTTGTTGTATATCAAAATCTGAATCTTAGCTCACATATTACAGTAGTCGCTGGATAAACGCACGCCCGTTGGGCGCAGGAAAAAAAGCGTGCTTTTAATTTTATGCATACCGTGTGTTTATGAGAACACTTTTATTATTATTATATAGTAACAATTCGCTATGCAGATGTAGGCATGTGTTCATGCACAATGTGCTTTTATGAAGTGTGCTTTTTATCCAGCGACTACTGTATAATCATCAACACACTTTAGATAAATTCCAGTCTACAGACCTGCCAACTTTCAACAACAACAACAACAAAAAAAGAGGTCAAAATTAATAAGTTTTTAAAAAAATAAATCTCGGTCCTGTAATTTGAGACAAAATTGTCTTGCAGTGTTCTTGATGCACACATTGATCTACAGATGATGATGATAATAACAGAGATGTAAACAACGTAATTTTCATTGCCGACTATAAATTCATAGACTTTAATTGCTATATTATATATTATAAATGTATCAATCTCTTGCTCCCTCTCCTTACGTTATTTCGTCCTCCTTTCATTACGTTATTTAGTTCTCTCATTGCGTTATTTAGTTCTCCTCTCCTTACGTTATTTAGTTCTCCTCTCTCTTACGTTATTTAGTTCCCCTCTCCTTACGTTATTTAGTTCTCCTCGCCTTCGTTATTTAGTTCTCCTCTCCTTACGTTATTTAGTTCTCCTCTCCTTATGTTATTTAGTTCTCCTCTCATTATGTAATATAGTTCTCAGCTCATTACGTTATTTATTTCTCCTCTCATTATGTAATATAGTTCTCCGCTCATTACGTTATTTATTTCTCCTCTCATTATGTAATATAGTTCTCCTCTCATTACGTTATTTATTTCTCCTCTCATCGCGTTATTTAGTTCTCTCAGTACGTTATATAGTTCTCCGCTCATTAATTTATTTAGTTCTTCTCCTCTCATCGAGTCAAAATAAGGTTTCTGGGTTCTGAGTTGCGATTTTCTTTCTTTTTCTGTTTGTTATTAAACCTTAAATTTTGTTTTTAGAGGTCGTTGGGGTCATTTAATTGGTTGTTTTGGTTTTGTTTCACAGGAGTGACACTACATACAAGTCAAGCTAAATTCAAACATGTTATCTACAAGGTTTATAAACAAAACAAAATAAAATAACATGTGAAAAGAAACCCAAAGTTTGAATAGATGCATTTTAAAACAAAAACCCCATAAAGGACGCAATAAAATCTGCATACATGGCCAAAGCTTGAAAATACAAAACCCCACATATCATTACGTACGTGTAAATAAATAAATATATATATATATATATATATATATATATATATATATATATATAAAAACCAATGTATCATTATAAATATTACATAACGCATTAAGTACTTCATGGGCTTGTTATTCATGATAAGATCTGTGATCATGCTCGATTGATACAAAGCCAAACTATGTCACCAAAATGAAAATGGAACCCCCCCCCCCCCAACCAAACCTGATATATAATACATAGATTATGATAGATATAGAAATAATGATCCCCCAAGGCATTTGCATGTTGGTGTTTTTTAAAACACTTTATAAAAAAAAAAATTCTTTTAAGAAGAGATACGTCCATGATAAACTCACACATACTCACACACGCACACACACACACACCTTGAGTTAATAATGAATGAATGGACGTAAAAAGATGAAAAGAGACAAACAATCCTGTCTGATTGTCATTTCAAAGCGAAATGAAACGCCATCCTATTATGACATTATCATCACAACCCCCCCCCCAAACATAACACAAACAAACCGACTAAAAAAAAATAGCTCCTATAATTAATATATTGATAATTTCTAGAATAAAAGAAAAAATACCACAAAAAGCTGTTTAAAAATAATAATAAAATGAGCGAGAACATAAAAGACAAATAGAAAAGAAAAAAGAAAAAAAAAGAGAAATGAAAATACATGGCGACAAACACGGGAAATCTGTGCAGAATTTCCAGTGAAAACGACAGTAAATCCAATGCCAGCAACTTATATATAACAACCACCCGGCCGGCACAACAAGGTGCTGACTGGCTGTATCAAGAATTGCCTTTTTTTAGCCTCCACAGGTACAAAGTGTAATTTAAGGGAAATAATGATGGTGATGATGATGATGATGATTACGACGGCGACGATGATGTTGAGAAAAGAGCAAAATAAACATGCTCATCCTAGAATATGGGTGTGAAATTTACAGGGAGAAAAAAGAACAATAAACAAATACAAAAAACCACCCACAAAACAACAAAAACACACTCCTTTTTTTTCGTGCGACGCCAAAAGATATTTCTAGTGGATCAAGTCACTTGCAATGTTAAGAAAAGCTCATTATTTCTACAATAGCACACGATGGGTTAATTCATCAACTCATGGGGGGAAAGGGGCATGCAAAGGTCATGAATGACATTCAGGGTGGGGGTGGGCATGTGTGTGTGTGTGCTAAGCCCGTAGCAGGACAATGGGGAAATCGGACAATAGGGAAATCAGTCAAATGTCAATCAGAAATTTTAACAAGAAAAACAAACATTATATACACAGTAAAGCCTTTGTTTTTTTGTTCGTTTTCTCTCTCTGTCTCTCTCTCTTTCTATCTGTGTCTCTCCATCTCTTTCTCTCTCTCTCTCTCTTTCTCTCTGTGTCTCTCCATCTCTTTCTCTCTCTCTTTCTCTCTGTGTCTCTCCATCTCTTTCTCTCTCTCTCTCTCTGTCTGTCTCCAAATCATGACGGAAGAAGTAGTAAACATATTCTTATGCCTTATACATGAACTTATCAAAACAAACACTCAATAAATACACACGAAAATACAAACAAAAAACAAAAACGGAAAGAAAAAGAATAGAAGAAAGGAACTAATGACAAATTAAAAAAAATATATATATACATACTAACTCAAACTGAAAACCACTTCACTCCATACCTAACTTTTGAGATCTGTGAGCCGTCGCCAAACAGAGACATAACAAGGGTTTGAAAAATTGAAAATTGTCTCTGAATATAGGTGTCCTTTTGTTATACAATCAATGTGTCTGTACACACACACGCGCACACATACACACACACACACGCGCACACATACACACCCAGAGCTGAAAAATGAGCTGTGGCCGTGGCACATTAACACTATTGACGACATTTTTTTTTAACAGGAAAAAATTTGTTATCATGACCTCCGAAACGATTATAAATTCAAAATCACTTCAATGTGTGTGTGTGTGTGTGTGTGTGGCACGATTGACAAAGGCAACCAAAAAATCCATGACAGAGAAGAAGAAAAAACAACAAGCGTATGATACTAAACAATTTTTTTTCCTTTTTACAATAACAAAATTTAACCCTAGCTAATTAAAATGAAAACGAAAGAAGAAATAGAAGAGAGAAAAGAAAAAGAAAAGAAAGAAAGAAAGAAAGAGAAAACAACAGAATCCCCCCCCCCCCCCCAAAAAAAAACAACAACTTTCGTGCCCCCAGTTGAAGGATTTCTTCAACAACCCCATGCACTCAAATTCAAACCGTTAACATTTTTTTGGTATAATAATAACAACAACACATGTACTTGCTTTTGAATCGGCAGGGGAATAATGTTGTTGGGGGAAAAAAAGGGGGAAAAAAGGAAAAGTTTGTATTTAGCATCTGCTTGTGTTACAACATTGTCTTGACGTGGGTTGTTTTTTTTTGAAAACACAAAATTGATATCATTCACAATCTACATAAACATTGCTGCCTTTATTTTAGGACCATTAATAGCGAAAGTCAAAATGAGAATGATGAAACGAGTATGCATTAATTATTATTCCAAATACAATTCCATACGAATTTGTGGGATTCGGTAGCCTTTTTGACAAGATATACAGGTGCACATAGCTGCCAACCTTTAAAAATAGTTTTTAAAATTCTAAACAAGATTTTGGCCTAAACGTGATTCTAACTGGCAAAACTTAACTTTAATATTCCAGAAATCATGGATACTATAAATTGAATTAACACCCTTTAAGGAACACAATAAAAAGAAATGGTCAACCTGTCTGGCCAAACCGACATGTGGTTTGTTTTTGTGTGGTTTTTTTAAAAGATCTCAGAAAGAGATTTCCCGGAATTTCATCCAGATTTCTCAGTCCGTCTCTACCATCAACATTGGGATTCTTTTTAAAAATACCGGTTAACCCTCTAAAAACATACTTTTCAAAGGTAAATATCGACTTACAGACTCAAGAGCCAAAAAACAAAAAAAACAAAAACAAACAAAAAAAATGCTTTTCACGTCCTGGTTGGCAGCTGTGAGTGTAATAAATATATAATTGATAATTGTCTGGCTGAGATCTCTCTTCCCATTCCATCTATATATTGTGTCTAGCATTATATTGGGGTTGTTCTTGGTTTCCTTAATATACAGGGTTCCCACTCATTTTCAGACGAAAAAAACTCCAAGAGTTTGTTCAAGATTTTTCCATGCAAAAATCAAATTTTCCAAGGGAGGAAGAGCAGAAATGTATAGCCTGTACGGGCTTTAACGAACGATGTGAATTCGGGGCGAAAGTGCACCAAACGTAGAACTAAAGGTAAAATCGTAAATATAGACAAATTCTCAAAAAGACATTATGCTTGAATGGTAAAATGGCAGGTCTGATAATGTCTGAAAAATTAATAGCCCAGTTGTTCAGGAGACGAATAAAGGCAGAGAACAGCATCACTAAATGGCCACATCAGTTATGCCCTGTGTGAAATCTCGTCCAGATATGGAAAAAATATGATCGCAATATTTCATAGAAATTCCAAGATTTTTCCAAGACTTTAATGGAATTTAAAAAATTCCAAGACATTTCCAAGTTAATTTCTTCCCACCAAATTCCAAGACTTTTTCAATTTTCAAAGATGAGTGGGAACCCTGCTTATATCAATGTATTTCAAACAGCTAACCTGTTTGGAAGAAGAAAAAAAATCTGGAAGTGAAAGAGAAAAATGTCGTGGAGGGTGGATCTAGAAGACACGGACACAGGCACAGACACTTTGTACATATGGTTTATTTGAATGGAATTTACCCCCCCAGCCATCACCGTATGCGGTGGTCTCGGGGTGGATTAAGAAATAACGGCAAGATGAAAGATATAAGCAAAGGAGTGAAAGAGAAGAAGTAGGAGCAGCCAACCAGCCAACCGCACACACAAAACCGTTCACCGCAAAGGCAAACATAAATGGCAAGAAAAGTTTTGTTTTCTGTTTTTTTTTTAAACAAACAAAAAAGCTCATAAGAGTAAGACATGCATACATATATATATATACACGATGCGTTTCATAGCGTACGTGTGTCTGTTTACATATGTGTATTTAGAATGAAATATATTACATATCCATAATTATCCTTTCAAGACAACAGCTGGAAACAGCCACATAGAGAGACAGGAAATGACTAAACCTTCCCAACACTACTTTTGTTTCATTGAAACATATGTGGTGATCTCAGGGTGAATAAAAGAGGAAACAGCAAGACGAAAGATAAGCGTAAAAGGAAAGAAGTCAGATCTATCAGCAACACCCACCCCCACACACCTATTCCTAAAGAAATGACAAGCAGCACAACAGACAAACGGGAACAAACTCACCACAAAAACTGCACGTCGTGTACACACAGCAAATAGCAAAATCGATGATTAAATTTTTCATAACAAAAAATTAATTACATTTTTTTTTCAAGAAAAGGAAACAGAGCATCAGCTGTTTATGTTTGTATCAAATATCGTACCATCATGGGAACACATACCATCCCAGGAACACATATCTTCCCGGGAACACGTACCCTCCCGGGAACACGTATCATCCCAGGAAGAACACCTATCATCCCGAAAACACGTACTACCCCGGGAACGTGTATCATCCCAGGAAGAACACGTATCATCCCGAGAACATGTACCACCCCGGGAACGTGTATCATCCCAGGAAGAACATATGCATCATCCCAGGAAGAACACACACGTATCATCCCAAGAACACGTACCACCCCGGGAACGCGTATCACCCCGCAACACACGTTACAGGAAAGATTGTTACGGTCACAAACAACTGTTTAAGACCATGGGAATGCTTTGGTGTGGCTTGACCTAGAAGAACAACGACATAAGTCTTTCATAACAACAACAACAACAACAACAACAAACGCCATACCGGGACTCAGACCCATGACCTCACAGTTGGCAGACAGGCAGCTCGACGCGGGGAGACGTTTCCGGTCGCCTCATTGCCATTCACACCATCCACAATACACGGTGGACTCGGGGCGAATCAATAAGCGGAAACCAGCAAAATATAAAAAATACACACACACACACACACGCGTGAAAGAGTGAAAGAAAAGAAGTAGGACCTACCAGCGGCACCCACCAACCGCCCACCCCGAAAGAAAAAAAAAAAAAAAGAAAAGAAGAATTTCTTATTATCATAAAACAGTTGACAAGACTTTTTCGGAATCACTTCCATGCCGTCGTGCTCGACGCATAAAACATCAAAACTCATCGCCTGATGCGTATATGCAATGTACGTATGTATGTTATGCATGTAAAATTTGCAATAAATTAATCAAATAGTTGTTACAGGTGGGTGGGTGGGTGGGTGGTGATGATGAACATTTTGATTCTCAATGTGGGATTTTTACAGCAGTTTTCTTATACTTTCCTTTTGGTGATTTTTAAAAAAAGTTTTGTCGGGCCGGCCAGGTTCATATCAAAAACGTTACGAGTCGCACACTTGCCGTGAGCCATGCTTTTCTTTTCGTGCCCTTTGTGACCCGACCCCTCTTTTGTATAGAGGTTTGCTTTTTTTGGGGGGGCTCCGCGGCTGTCTTTCACACCTGCGGCATCTGGACGTCTGAGTACTCTGATGACGTGTCTCCGATAGCCATGGGCTTTCTGCTGCGAGGTCTGTTGTCGTACGTCAAGTCGGCGTACCGCAAGCCATCCTCGGTGGTCATGTCAAACGACTGCAAGAAGGAAGAAAAAAAGAAGAAAAACGGTCAGTGAAACGTAAGATTATGGCGAATTGAAAAAAAGGAGGGTTCTGTCAATAAACCGCTCAGAAATAGCCCACTTGCCAACAAAAAACAGAAACAAACTCAAACAAAAACTCATACCTCCACACATCCCCCCCCCCTCTCTCTCACCTATAACACCCCCCACACCCCCTTTTCCTGTCTATCATCAGTTTGGGCTTTCCCTTTTCTTATCGCTGCTTCTCTATGGTGGCGTCGGTGGCCGAGTGGTCAGGCCTGCCAGACCGGGGGAATCATGAGGTCCCAGGTTCGAATCCTAGCAAAGCTAGGTCCCCACGTTGTGTTCATTGAGAGAGACACTTAATCTTTATCAGCCCACGTATTTTCCCCACTCTGCCCAGATGCAAATGGGTACAAGCACAAGCTTGGGAGTAAAAACCCCTGCATCAGACTAGCGTCTCAGTCATAAAGGGGACTTTTTCTTCTTCTACATACTGACTACGAAGTTTATCAAACAATTCATCAGTAAATGCAAAATTCAGAGCTCCTCACATCTTGACAAACCTGATATATATATATATATATATATATATATATATATATATATATATATATATATATATATATATATTTATATATATATACTCTTTTCCACACATTTGACAAGTGAGGTTCCCTCTAAGTCTTTCCTAGTCTGTGTGCACAAATTCTTTTGTGTGTGCGTGTTGTGTGCAAAGTTTCATGAAATAATCACAAATTGTGTGCAAAGTTTCATGAAATAATCACAAATTGAGTGCAAAGTTTCATGAAATAATCACAAATTGTGTGCAAAGTTTCATGAAATAATCACAAATTGAGTGCAAAGTTTCATGAAATAATCACAAATTGTGTGCAAAGTTTCATGAAATAATCACAAATTGTGTGCAAAGTTTCATGAAATAATCCCAAATTGTGTGCAAAGTTTCATGAAATAATCCCAAATTGTGTGCAAAGTTTCATGAAATAATCCCAAATTGTGTGCAAAGTTTCATGAAATAATCACAAATTGAGTGCAAAGTTTCATGAAATAATCACAAATTGTGTGCAAAGTTTCATGAAATAATCACAAATTGTGTGCAAAGTTTCATGAAATAATCCCAAATTGTGTGCAAAGTTTCATGGAATAATCACAAATTGTGTGCAAAGTTTCATGGAATAATCACAAATTGTGTGCAAAGTTTCATGAAATAATCCCAAATTGTGTGCAAAGTTTCATGAAATAATCCCAAATTGTGTGCAAAGTTTCATGAAATAATCACAAATTGTGTGCAAAGTTTCATGAAATAATCCCAAATTGTGTGCAAAGTTTTATGAAAGAATCACAAATTGTGTGCGCACTGTTTCATGAAATATCACAAATTGAGCAAAGTTTCACGAAAGAACACAGTTGATTTTATTCGTGTGGGCAGACGTTTCTCAACTGTGCGAAACCTTGTCTCTCCTCCTTTTGTGCACAGCTTAAAGAAATTGGAACTTTACTCACAAGGGCAATCACCCCCCCCCCCCAAAGCTGAAACATCAAAGTGAAAAAATCCTTGTCTAATGTAAACAAAACTACAAAACAACATGGCGGCTCACAGTTATTAAGACTGGGGCTGGTGGGTTTCTTCCGTCAATGGAGACCAAATCTGGCTGGCTGCTTTGGAAAGCCATGTTCTGTCTGTTGCTAAACCAAGAAAGAAAAAGTTAAGCTGGAGGGTCACACACATTTATCATTGTAACATTCGATGAAAACATGGAATTTTTCTACCCCACCAACTCATGACAAAATGTCCCAGCCACAATCATTTCTTTGTACGTTTACAACGACATCCCCCTAAATACTTATTCCGTTACGTGATTTTCTGGTTCCTAGTACGGGCTGTACTGTTGTGGGGGTTTGGTTGGGTTCTTTTAAACTTCAATTTCCTTTTACACCAGTCAACAATTACGGCGATCTTAGGTTGGGTTCTTTTAAACTTCAATTTCCTTTTACACCAGTCAACAATTACAGCGATCTTAGGTTGGGTTCTTTTTTTAAATTTCCTTTTACGCCTGTCAACAATTACGGCGATCTTAGGTTGGGTTCTTTTTACTTCAATTTCCTTTACACCAGTCAACAATTACAGTGATCTTAGGTTGGGTTCTTTTCACTTCAATTTCCTTTTTACGCCAGTCAACAATTACATTGATTTTAGGCTTTCAGAAAGGGAAACAAAATTCCTTCAAATTTGTTTTTGCCTCCGGAAAAAAAAAACCCTATGTGCATTGCTATACACCCTTACAGGCTCTATACAACATCTGTGGTCATTCATAACACAGCTATAAGTAGGTAATCCAAACCCGCCTCTAAACGGGTGAGCGAGCACTGAAACCTTCAAATTCGGCGAACTTCACTGATTCAGAAAATAAAAAGTACTAAACCTACAATGATGAGACTGATCTCATTTAAACGAGCTTTCTTTCTTCTTTCATTTCATCACATATTCGTTTGTATGTGTTAATATTTGTTATGTTTTGTAACGTTTTGAAAAATGTGTTTTTACGGCAAAACACGCATGAAAATTCATGGTTTGAGGAACCTCACTTTTTCATATCCCCAGCAAATCCCCTCCTCTTAAAGCTATTTGACAAATGTAGCGCCATCCGGTGGGAAAATGTCACTCTTTCCGATGGTATAAATATTATCTTTCTATCTATACTACAAGTTGGCGAAAAATGATTTTTTAAATTTTAAATCGCCAAAAAAAAAAGGGTTTTCCCTGGGGGGAAAAAAGAAACTTCATGGTCACCATATTAAAATTCAACCTTCTTTTATATTTAAATTCAACGACAAAATCATTCGAAACTATGAGGCCTTATCTAAAAAGTCTAACTTTACGATGTGCATAGCGTCCACTTTCTCTTTCTCCTCCGCCATTGGCAGTGACTGGCTACGCTTGAGGGCTCTCATATCTGCTATGAGGCATGTTATTGATTTATGAATGTACGCTGAATTATCTTGAGTACATAATATATATATGTATATTTTTTTCCTTTTCTTTTCCAAGGTTATTGACTGGTTTGGCTACCTCTACAGTGGCAAACTCTGTCCTCCATCAAGCTTCTCCTGGCCGTCTGCAAAGCATCATATCGTCGACATATCGCAAAGCTGTGCAGTTATTTGAGGGTCCACGGGATGTGGTGATTAGTTATTTAGATTTAATTTTTGATTTCAATTTAATTTCAGATACTTTATCGGCTGCCAATATTGACAGGAATATTTTGTTAGGTCAATACTCAGAATTTTCAAAACGTCAAAATTTCAAACTTAAAAAAAACAGCATAATTGTAGAATTAGACAAATTTCAGAGAACAGAGAGATTTAATCCAAATTTTATGGCAAAGTGGGTCTTTTACTTAATTAATGAGAGTGAAGCAAAGGAACAAGATAGTAAAGTCATTAAATATCTAATCCAAAGATTAGGCAAATTAAGGACTAAAAAATTTGAACTGCAAACCCGAAAAAACCTGATGATTATCAAAAGTTTCTAGGTGAAGAATTTTAATTTAACGAAACAAACCCTAAACGTAAACAATCTAACCTTCCTAACAGTTCCATCAGTTCATCAAACAAAAGTGTAGCGAAAGGTAACAGTAACAATAACCCTGTAGTGTCATTGAAAAGTCTAAAATGTGTAACACTGAAACTGAACTTTTAAAAATCAAAATAGCCAAGCTTGAAAAGGAACTTGAAGATTTTAAAAAAGTGAAAGAAGAGAATATGAATCTGAAAAAAGAAAACCAAAATCTAAAACGAAAAATTTCCAGAAACAGTATTAAATTAGCCACCACTAGTGTCATTTGCAAAATTCAGAAAGAAAAAGAAAACTTGAAATAGACCAAAAAGATAGTGTCATTAATGATTTAGAAGCCAAACTTGGAAATAAAGAAAAGAAAGGTAAAAACTTTGAAGAAAGAAACAAAATTAGGCAATAAATGCAATGATAGCCTGAATGAAAAAATTTTCAAATAACAAACTCTTCATGAAGTAGAAGTAAAATCATGAGAAAATAATGCTTATGCAGATAATATTAGACGAGCTACAATTCTTTTACGGTCTGAAGCAGGAGTGGCTTCTCATAAAGTTAGTGTAGATATGAAAATAGTAGGTAAACATCTTTTTGATCATAACTTTGAAACATTGCCATCAACCCAAACATGCCTTACTATGAATGCTGAAGGTTTAGTTATTTCAAATTTGCAAGTAGCAGAAAAATATCACTCTCCATTTAGATTATGGAACGTCAAGAGGACATCAAAAAGTAGTAAATCATCAAGTCACTTTAGATGAGGAATTTAAATCAGTTGAAAATGAAATCTCAATCAAATTAAAACAGAACATGGTAGAAAGTCAGCAAAAGAAAATTGACAAGGCAGCAGCAGATTTAGAAAAACATGGTTTATTAATAAGAAGGATAGATAACAACGGAGGCGTTTGTGAAAGTAGTGAACAAGTAGGCATATTAATAAAAAATCTTTCAACAACTGGTAAATCTAAAAAACAAATAACAGAAATAATCAAAGATCAAATAAGATATTATAAAAATGTTAAAAATGTGAAAGATAAAATTCTAACTCTGTCAGGTACTCAAGAAGATTTAATCTCAAATTTAAAACAATTTCTTAATTAGTGTTCCTTTCTTTTTAGTCTGAAATAAAATTGAAATCATGGGTCTAGTTAATGAAGTTTTATTTGACTTTGTAAAATATTTGGAGGCCTTTTTTTGTTTTATGTTGATAAATTCATATTTATTGGTGATATATCTGGTGGGGAAAAACTTTCTTGTGATAATTTTTTTTACTGAATTTTTTTAAATTGTAAATATTTTAATAAACTGAAATCATGACATAACCAAGTCATTATTGTAGTTATGTTTCTCTTTTGATATTGTTTATCTATCAGGAATGGATAGAGCTCCTTCTCATCTTTCATTTGATACCAAGATCGATAAGATTGGTTAAAAAGTAAAGATTTTATAAGGTTTTGAAATTCCCATTTTTTCTGTTTTTTCGGCCCCTTTAACGAAGACGTGCGAAATTGATTTCACGGCACATTTTCTAAGAGTATAACTTAAAAAGTATACTTTCAGGCATCCTGAAAAAAATTGGACCTACTGTCAGCAACATTATCTCTTACTTAAGTGGATTTCAAGGGTTAGCTTAATTCGTTATTATACAATGGCAGTCTGAAAATGGCCTTTTGAGCCGTAAGTCGCCAGACCATATTTTAACCCATTTTGCGCCAATTTCAAAAGGGCATAACTTCCGTGAAACTAAACCCATCGTGTTGATTTTGGTATCATTTAAATCATAATAAGAAACTCTTTCAGGATATCTACATTGGATAACCTTTTTCTGATTAATTCAATTTGGGTTTGGAGTACAGTGTACCTACTGTAAGACAATATATATATATATACATTAAAAAGTTTTTTTTTGAAAATAATTGTTAAAATCGCTGGCTGACATATTTGATCGGTTTGAAAGATGTTGACAGGCTAACACTATGCGGCAGCCAATCAACAACATGCGTCCATCCATGAAGACGACAAAGAAAACATTTTCAACCTCAACTTACTTGTAATATGGCTTCTCAGGAGGCTCTGGGGGAAGGAAGAAAAATATTGTAATGACACAATCAATATGGTTCTGTCTTACCAAAATAAAAAATCCAACAAGGGAACTAATAATTGTAACATAATCTGGGTTGTTTTCACTAAGTGTAAATAACATTCAACAAGAGAAATAATTGTAACATAATCTGGGTTGTTTTCATTAAGTGTAAAATTCAACAAGAGAAATAATTGTAACATAATCTGGGTTGTTTTCATTAAGTGTAAAATTCAACAAGGGAAATAATTGTAACATAATCTGGGTTGTTTTCACTAAGCGTAAAATTCAACAAGGAAAATAATTGTGACATAATCTGAGGGGTTTCTCCACCAAAAGTAAAACCCAACAAGGGAACTAATAATTGTAACATAATCTGGGTTTTTTTTTCACCAAGTGTAAAACCTAACAAGGAAGTAGTAATTGTAACATAATCTGTTTTTTTTTCTCACCAAGTGTAAAACCCAACAAGGGAAGTAATAAATAATTGTAACATAATCTGGGTTTTTTCTCACCAAGTGTAAAACGTAACAAGGTGGGGCTTGAACCCACGAACCTTGAGTTAAAAGGCAGACTACCGAGTTCCACCCAGAAAAAGAAAGACAACGAAAACGGAAATTTCAAAAGGACATCCCTAAACGGCACCTACCTTCTATGACTTCTTTGGTACGGCGACATTTCAGGAAATAGATAACAACTGCGACTACGATGACCGCGACCACCACAATGACAACGACTATAACAATAATAGTAGTTGCGTCATCTGAAAATGAGGCAAACGAGAAAATAATTATATCTAGGCCACATGCTTCAAAAATAGCACATGGAACTGCCATCTCTGTTGAAAAAAAACAAGATGTCCAAGATGGTCGAGCCAGGCTTTACATAGGGCTTATGGCTTGATGTGATTTTACCCACATAGGGTTTATGGCTTGATGTGATTTTACCCACATAGGGTTTATGGCTTGATGTGATTTTACCCACATAGGGTTTATGGTTTCATGTGATTTTACCCACATAGGGTTTATGGCTTGATGTGATTTTACCCACATAGGGTTTATTGATTGATGTGATTTTACCCACATAGGGTTTACGGTTTCATGTGATTTTACCCACATAGGGTTTATGGCTTGATGTGATTTTACCCACATAGGGTTTATGGCTTCATGTGATTTTACCCACATAGGGTTTATTGATTGATGTGATTTTACCCACATAGGGTTTATGGCTTGATGTGATTTTACCCACATAGGGTTTATTGATTGATGTGATTTTACCCACATAGGGTTTATGGCTTGATGTGATTTTACCCACATAGGGTTTATTGATTGATGTGATTTTACCCACATAGGGTTTATGGCTGATGTGATTTTACCCATAGGGTTTATGGCTTGATTTTTTACCCACATAGGGTTTATGGCTTGATGTGATTTTACCCACATAGGGTTTATTGATTGATTTTTTACCCACATAGGGTTTATGGCTTGATGCGATTTTACCCACTTGATGTGATTTTACCCACATAGGGTTTATGGTTTCATGTGATTTTACCCACATAGGGTTTATGGCTTGATGTGATTTTACCCATAGGGTTTATAATTTGATGTGATTTTACCCACAGAGGGTTTATGGTTTGATGTGATCTTACCCACATAGGGTTTATAATTTGATGTGATTTTACCCACATAGGGTTTATGGTTTCATGTGATTTTACCCACATAGGGTTTATGGCTTGATGTGATTTTACCCACATAGGGTTTATGGCTTGATGTGATTTTACCCACATAGGGTTTATAATTTGATGTGATTTTACCCACATAGGGTTTATAATTTGATGTGATTTTACCCACATAGGGTTTATAATTTGATGTGATTTTACCCACAGAGGGTTTATGGTTTGATGTGATCTTACCCACATAGGGTTTATGGTTTTATGTGATTTTTAAAACTTTGCCCGTACTTCCCATGTAAACAGCCAAGGAAGCTTTAACAAACAGTGTTGTGATCTGCATGCAGAACCTTTTTACTTGTCTGTCCCTGATGGGACTAAGTGTCGGTCTGCCTATTTAGGGAGGGGGGGGAGGGGGGGGTTTAGGTTTTACATGGAAAAAAAAACAAAACAATTTGAGAAAACTGTTCAGCCTACCAAGGCTTGGACCCAAAACATTTTGGTTAAGGGGCCAATAACTTGCCCCAGGGCTGCTGAATCCCTGCTTTGCATAGGGACGTAATCTTTGTCCAAATCCTAAGAAGGTTGAAAATTTGTTGGCTAGCTACCTTCAGCACCTTTCTCCCACTCTTCCTCAGATCTGTTATCTTGCTGGTCATCCTTAAATCACCCTGAGATCACTGCATAATATGGTAGGCGGACAGGGACATCTGACAAGAAAGCACTCCGCTTGCAAAATGCTATCGTAACTCGGGTCCAGTCGTCACTCTCACAGACATAATAAATGACGTGATATGTTTGTGTTACTTGTTCCATTGAAATCCACCCCCATTTCCACGGTGAAAGTCACACTGACATTCAGTAATCTATGTATCCACGGTGAAAGTCACACTGACATTCAGTAAACTATGTATCCACGGTGAAAGTCACACTGACATTCAGTAATCTATGTATCCACCGGAGAAAGTCACACTGACATTCAGTAAACTATGTATCCACGGTGAAAGTCACACTGACATTCAGTAATCTATGTATCCACGGTGAAAGTCACACTGACATTCAGTAATCTATGTATCCACCGGAGAAAGTCACACTGACATTCAGTAAACTATGTATCCACGGTGAAAGTCACACTGACATTCAGTAAACTATGTATCCACGGTGAAAGTCGCCCGAAGCGTATAAGTCTAAAATAAGTAACAAATCTTTGTTCGCGTTTTAAACATTAGGAAGCCCCTACGTTTCGTTTAGTAACTGGGGTACAGAAACAACAGAAACCCATATAACAACCATACGAGAAGTCCGTGTATCCCTATTGGGTCTAGTTTTGGACACTTGCACACCACGTATGTCTGTGAAAATAGATTATAATGCGCAGCATCTTTTTCTTTGATTTTCTCAAAAATATCCAAAATTTTTGACTTACATGGTTTGTGAATTTCACCTTTGATACATATAGACATGATTTCAATCCCAAAATTTTGGCATATGATATGCGTTACAGGATCAAATTCTGTGTTAAATATACATTATTATTATTATTATTATTATTATTATTATTATTATTATTATTACCAATATTATTACTACCGTTATTATTAGTAGTATTATTATCATCATTATTTTCGTTACCGTTATCCTGGCAATGTTCCCACTTACCATCGTTGCCGGCTGTGTTGGGCTCAGGGCCAACAGTGGTCGGGTCAGTGGCATCAGTGGGAGGCTCAGTGGTCTCTGGGGTGGTGGGTCTCACCTCTGCAATGTCAATGTCAAGACAGGCAAATATCACAATGATTGCTTCTTTGGCTTAAGCCCCATGTCCCACAATTAGCCCAAGAAGAGGGCCGGCCCTATATTTAGGCGTGTTGGGATTAGCCCGGGAAGCGCGCAGGGCCTTCATATTTAGGGCGTGTTGGGATTAGCCCGGAAGCGCGCAGGGCCTTTATATTTAGGGCGTGTTGGGATTAGCCCGGGAAGCGCACAGGGCCTTTATTTAGGGCATGTTGGGATTAGCCTGGGAAGGGTGCAGGCCCTATATTTAGGGCGTGTTGGGATAAGCCCGGGAAGCGTGCAGTTCCTATATTTAGGGCCGCAGTCATTGGCGCGGGAAGCGCGCAGGCCTATATTTATGGCGCATTGGGATTAGCCTGGGAAACGCGCCGGCCCCTTATGTAGGGTGTGTTGGGATTAGCCCGGGAAGCATGCAGGCCCTTTATTTTGGGCGTGTTGGGATTAGCCCGGGAAGCATGCAGGCCCTTTATTTAGGGTGTGTTGGGATGAGCCTGAGAAGCGCGCAGGCCCTTTATTTAGGGTGTGTTGGGATTAGCCTGAGAAGCGCGCAGGCCCTTTATTTAGGGTGTGTTGAGATTAGCCTGGGAAGCGCGCAGGCCCTTTATTTAGGACGTGTTGAGATTAGGGATTAGCCCTTTATTTAGGACGTGTTGAATTAGCCGGGATGCGCAGGCCCTTTATTTATTGTTGGGATTAGCCTGGGAAGCGCAGGCCCTGTGTTTGGGATTAGCCTGAGAAGCGCAGGCCCTTAAATTTAGGCGTGTTGGGATTAGCAGGCCCTTAATATTTAGGGCGTGTTGGGATTAGCCTGGGAAGCCCGGGATGCAGGCCCTTAATATTTAGGTGTTAGCCAACAGGTTGGGATTAGCCTGTGTTGATTAGCCCGAGCGCAGGCCCTTAATATTTAGAGTGTGTTGGGATTAGCCCGGGATGCGCAGGCCCTTTATTTAGGGTGTGTTGGGATTAGCCCTGGGAAGCGGGAGGTGCAGGCCCTTTATTTAGGGTGTTTTGGGATTAGCCCGGGAAGCGCAGGCCCTTTATTTAGGGTGTTTTGGGATTAGCCCGGGAAGCGCAGGCCCTTTATTTAGGGTGTTTGGGATTAGCCCGGGCAGGCCCTTTATTTAGGGTGTTTTGGGATTAGCCGGGAAGTGCAGGCCCTTAATTTATGTTTTGGGATTAGCCCGGGAAGTGCAGGCCCTTTATTTAAGGTGTTTTGGGATTAGCCCGGGAAGTGCAGGCCCTTTATTTAAGGTGTTTTGGGATTAGCCCGGGAAGTGCAGGCCCTTTTATTTAAGGTGTTTTGGGATTAACCTGGGATGCCGCCCCTTTATTTGGGTGTTTGGGATTAGCCCAGGATGCGCAGGCCCTTTATTTAAGGTGTGTTGGGATTAACCTGGGATGCGCGCAGGCCCTTTATTTAGGGTGTGTTGGGATTAGCCTGGGATGCGCGCAGGCCCTTTATTTAGGGTGTGTTGGGATTAGCCTGGGATGCGCAGGCCCTTTATTTATGTTGGGATTAGCCCAGGATGCGCGCAGGGCGTGTGTGTTGGGATTAGCCCAGGATGCGCGCAGGCCCTTTATTTAAGGTGTGTTGGGATTAGCCCAGGATCTTGCGCGCAGGCCTTTATTTAAGGTGTGTTGGGATTAGCCCAGGATGCGCAGGCCCTTTATTTAAGGTGTGTTGGGATTAAGGATGCGCCTGGGATGCGCGCAGGCCCTTTATTTAAGGTGTGTTGGGATTAGCCCAGGATGCGCGCAGGCCCTTTATTTAAGGTGTGTTGGGATTAGCCCAGGATGCGCGCAGGCCCTTTATTTAAGGTGTGTTGGGATTAATTTATTTAATTGGTGTGTTTTGGATTAGCCCAGGCATTTTGCTGAAATTGTTCAACTATTGGCAGGGCTCGAATCCACTATCTTTTTGGTTGAGAGGCTGACACCTTACCTCTGGACTACCGAGTGCCCTGGCAGTGCAGAGCATCTTTGCTAAGAGTACTGAACGTTGTGAGAGAGAGAGAGAAAACAACAACCCAAAAAACACCTGCGGTGGCCCAGCTGAGCTTTTTGACTCGTCTTGATAGCAAACTCACAACACTACGCATTGCAGCACAACACCTCGCAGACCATAATGCCCAACAACAACATTCACATCACATGACACATATTGTTACTTACGGACTGAAATGGTTTGAAAGGCTGACATATTGCTGACGTCACCATTGATGGAGTTGATAGCCATACAACTAGTGGGGGGGAAAAAAACAAGAGCTATGGTCATCATACAACGAGAGGGGGAAATATGTGCGACGCCAAATATAGTAGTGACCGCCTAAATGCTTGCCACCTAAATAATGTTCGTTTCACCTAAATGCCTTCAATCTCAGTGAAACCGATTTTTCTTCTTCTATATAAATTGCCTCTCTAAATGCCCGTTTTCAGAACCAAGATTTTAGCATACATAAATGCCTCCCCCCCACACCCACCCCCACCCACAAATGCTAAGAAGAGAAGGCAACTACGGAATAATGAATACAACTTACGGTAGTTGCCATCATGCGCCTCGGCATTAGCGTTGTCGAAGGCGTACGTGCTGCCGGTGCCGATTACCGTGGCGTTTCCTGCCTCAAACTCTCCCTTATACTTATACCACCTGAACGAGGGATCAGGGTAGCCAGTGGCTCGGCAGGTCAGCGTGACGGCGACACCCTCAAACACCAGTGCGGGCATGATCTGGATGTTGGTGTTGTTCACACCATCTGCGAACAGAGCAATAATTTGATTTCACACGAGACATAATCATTTTATTTGCATTCCAACTACCCCCATGGCGCAGAACCGTAGGAGGAAAAGAGAAGGCCTGGAAAGAGACGTGGAACACCGCGCAAAAGAAGGCGTGGAAAGAGACGTGGAACACCACACAAAAGAAGGCATGGAAAGAGACGTGGAACACCACACAAAAGAAGGCATGGAAAGAAACGTGGAACACCACACAAAAGAAGGCATGGAAAGAGACGTGGAACACAATGCAAAAGAAGGCATGGAAAGAGACGTGGAACACAATGCAAAAGAAGGCATGGAAAGAGACGTGGAACACCACACAAAAGAAGGCCTGGTAAGAGACGTGGAACACCACCCAAAAAAGGCTGGAGTGGAAAAGCTTTGTTGCTGCCCTACATGCTGCCCAGCGTAAAGGGCAGTAAATAAGTAAAAACGTAAGTAAATAAGTAAAAAAGTAAATAAATAAGTAAGTAAGTAAATAAGTAAGTAAGTAAATAAATAAGTAAAGGAAATAATAATTAAGTAAATAAATAAGTAAGTAAATAAATAAGTAAGTAAATGAGTAAGTAAGTAAATAAGTAAGGAAGTAATAATTAAGTAAATAAGTAAATTTAAATAAGTAAGTAGGTAAATAAGTAAATCGTAAATAAGTATGTAAGTAAATGAGTAGGTAGGTAAATAAATAAGTAAGTAAGTAAGTAACTAAGTAAGTAAATAAGTAAATAAGTCAGTGAGTAAGTGAGTAAGTAAGACATTTAATTTCAATTTCACACTCTCGTATATGCCAATTGACGGTGAATGTCACAAACGGTGTAGGTCCAATTTTGGATGTTTTGAGAAAATCAAAGAAAAAACATACTACACATTTTAATCTATTTCCACACACATTGCAAATGTAAAAATACCTAGACCCAATAGAGATATACTGATTTGCTCATATAGGTTTCTATTGGTTCTTGTGCCACGGAATCCTTACTAGACGAAGCCTTATATATTTAAAAAAAGCGGGGGGAAAAGGTGGTACTAATTTAACGACGTCCACAGTTTGCAACTTTCACCGTTGCAAAAAAAAATGTCTCTCCTACTATCCCCTAAACTCATAAATGCACACGCTCTCAATCCTACGACACATGATAAAACAGCATTGCTGCCAGCCTTTTAAATCAAATAAAAACCCCAAAAATAACAGATTCTGATGGCACCAATTCTAATTTGCCGACGGACCCAGTAATATTCCATAAAACATTGATAATTCAACTTGAATTGACCACCATAATTCAACTTGAATTGACCCCCAGAATTCAATTTGAATTAACCTCCATAATTCAACTTGAATTGACCACCATAATTCAACTTAAATTGACCACCATGATTCAACTTGAATTGACCCTCTTTTTGTACGATGCTTTCAGATTTGATAAACCATTTAGCAAACAAGAAAAAGGTCGTGTTCAGACTCATAAGCTTACGTCAAAAAAGCATCTGGTTCAGTCTATTTCAAAAGGGGTTTGTCCATCAGTATCTTTGCCTTGAGCAACTGGTAGTAACGATGCTAACAGCTGTACTATGTATGAAGCAGGCTTGATATATACAACTTTCATTTATTGGTCACCCCTATTGTAAATTGTAATCATCCTACTAGGACAAGTCCATCGCCAGAGGGGTGTGAATGTGAACTGGTCTGTTTTGAGGTGTGTGCTACTGAGCTGATAACAAGAATGCGTGTTTACATCACCCTTATTGTAAAATGCAATCATCCTACTAGGACAAGTCCATCGCCAGAGGGGTGTGAATGTGAACTGGTCTGTTTTGAGGGTGTGTACTACTGAGTTGATAATAAGGATGTGTGTTTGCACACATACGTAATTGGTCTTGTTGTCTCCTACTTAAATTGAAAAGAATGGAATCATCCTAGTTTGGCTTGGCTTGGTTGAGGCCAGACGATCGCCGTGCGACCGAATACCATAGATTTGGCGACGGCCTGGTCAGAAGGCACACTACCTTGTCAACTCATTAACCTTTGTGGGCAGCCTCGCGGCCATGGCCATGTCTCTCAGCGAGCCAACTTAGCACGAGGCCACCATTGCTCCGGCTGAATGAGCAGCAGCTTTTTCGGGTTAGTGTTGAAAATAAAAATCACAGTAAATCCTTACATACGTACTTTTCAAGGTAAGTACAGACTTGCGACTCAAAGGCATAAAAAAAACATACTAAATACATTTGAGTCTTTCTGCACTATATTCTTTGACGGTCATGAAAACGGGAAACCAAAACATAATACGTGCGTGTGTAACACAACAAAACTTACATAAAATCTTCACGGTCATCGACTGTTGACACAAATCGTTCACCGGGCTGCCACAATTTGCAGGCACATTGACCTGGAAGTCGTCGTTGAGGACAAAACAGGCCATCACCAGGTTCTGGTCGCTACTACGGACTGCGCCAAAGGTCAGAGTGCTCTCCGACCTTTGGGTGCATGATAAGTCGCCTTGCACTAAACCAACTGCGGAGGAAGAAAACGATTACTAAGAATGGGTATGATTCATTGGCACATGCACACACACACACATTGTAGGGTGGCATAGCTGGCCGAGCGGTTAGACTGCCATATTGGGGGTCATGAGGTCCCGGGTTTCAAATCCTGGTAAAGCTAGGTCTGCCGTTGCGTTCCTTTTTAGCTTCGATACTCCGACTTTTCTTCTCTTTCAATAGCTGAGATAATTTTGATTATCTTTGCTAGCGAGAGAGCGAGAGAGAGAGAGAGAGAGAGAGAGAGAGAGAGAGAGAGAGAGAGAGAGAGAGAGAGAGAGAGAGGGAGAGAGAGAGAGAGGGAGAGAGAGAGAGAGGGAGGAGAGAGAGGGAGAGAGGGGAGAGGAGAAAAGGGAGAGAGAGAGGAGAGAGGGAGAGGGAGAGAGGGAGAGAGGGGGAGAAAGAGAGAGAGAGAGAGAGAGAGAGAGAGAGAGAGAGAAAGAAAGAGAGAGAGAGAGAGAGAGAGAGAGAGAGAGAGAGAGAGAGAGAGAGAGAGAGAGAGAGAGAGAGAGAGAGAGAGAGAGAGAGAGAGAGAGAGAGAATTCCCTTGCCTTAAAGGTGACGGAAAGAGAGCCAGGCATTTATTCCCACCCGACAAGCGCTCAACAAATCAATGAAAGAGACACCACGAGGAAGAGACCTTTAATTTGACTGACACAGAGAAAATTGAGGTGTAATGACGCCAAGGAAGGATAAAAAATCTAGGCCGTTGAGACACAAAACATTGAGAGATGTCACACTGTCTAACAGGGTTCCTTGGAAAGACACTTCAGAGAGAGACAAGCACTTTCCCCAGAGAGAAAGACACTTCAGTAGGTGTAGAGAGAGAGACAGAGAGGTGTAACACTTCAGAGGTGTAGAGTACGAGGGAGAGAGGTGAGAGAGAAACAACCTAGAGAGTAGGTGAGAGAGAAACAACCTACCTTGCCTTAAAGTAGGTGTAGAGTACAAAACTGTATGCAGAGTACAAACAATGGCTTCAGTTTATTCCCACCCGACAAGGTGTAGCGCTCAACAAATCAATGAAAGTTTCCTCACTTCAGCCTACACCACGCTGTAGGTGAAAGTACGCACCTTTAATTTGACTGACCTGACTGACCTGACTGACCTCAAAAAATTGAGTGTGTAATTTACGCCAAGGAATGGATAAAATCTAGATCGGGTTCACCTTGCCTACACAAACGCTAGGTCCGACGTTGTGTTCCTTGGGAAAGACATATTAACAAGCATTTCCCCCCACTCTACCCAGGCACAAATGGGTACAAACATCTAGCTTGGGGAGTGAAAGCCTGTGTCAGACCAGCAGACTGGCCAGGAGGCGATTATTATTATTATCTGCCCGTTCTGCTTCACGCTATTGAAACCGGGATAAATTCGGCTCTATGGGCCGTAACAGCCTGGAAGGAACGTACACTACACAGTGACCATTATTTGTTAGGGCCCAGGCTGATTGAAATTGGCGCCCTAGCCATCTGACCGGAGAGATTGATTGTTGCTATCTGGAAAAAAATTGTAGTAAGACCTACTAATTGGCCCCTCCAACTGCCTGCATGAAAGGGAAGAAGAGGAACCTACCAGTTGGCCCCCTCCAACCACCCACATGAAAGGGAAGAAGTAGGACCTACCAGTTGGCCCCTCCAACCACCCACATGAAAGGGAAAAAGTAGGACCTACCAGTTGGCCCCTCCAACCGCCCACATGAAAGGGAAGAAGCAGGACCTACCAGTGACCCCCTCCAACCATGCGGACCCATGACCCCGTGGTTCTGTTGCACAGGAACACATGGAGTTGTGCCGACAGTGAGGAGACAGACAACAAAAACATGAAACCACAGAAGCGTGAGCTCAGATCAGTAGACAAGCCACGCACAATATCTCTCATACAGTTAGTCCTCTGAATAAAAGAATAATTTACCTCCTGCTTCCGTAACGGTAATTGAGCGGCATTCGCAGTCGGATCGATTTCGTTACCTCCCCGCATAGATCTTCCACTGGATGCGACCTTTGTTCGGCCGGCCAGTGTTGGCTGTACACACAGCAGACAAGGTGGAACCTTCAAGGATGCCGCTGTCAAATTTACCGGCGTCATGGTGAGCGGATCGGGAACTTTAGGTTTAGCTGTAACAAAACCAACATAACATAGCTTAGTGTGCATTCGTAATAATAATCAATACAACGTATATTAACCATTGAAACAATCAATGAAAGTTTTCCCGGCTCATTATTTTTCCTCTAGCTTACTTGGTGCTTGGTGGCCGACTGGTTCACGAGGTCACGTGTTCGAATCCAAACAAAGCTAGATCCGACGGTGTTCCTAGGGAAAGATACTTCAAACGCATTTTCCCCACTCGACACCAAGGTACAAGCATTACTGCTTGGGAGTAAAAACCTGCGTCAGACTAGTATCTAGATTATTGCCATTGGTTCCGCTTCACGCTATGGAAACTGGGATAAGCTCCGGCTCTACGGGCCCCAAGTGTTGAAGGAACTTTACTTTACTTATTGGTGCTTTGAACAAGGATGTAGAGTATGGTTTTCTTACAAAGTTTTGTTTCATTATTGACCATCGCTGATTTCACCTTAACATAGCGTAGATCATGCCCAGATCTGGATGGACCAAGAAGACGTTTCTATGTTATACAGTAGCGACTGCCTAAATGCCTGGCAACAATTGGGGCATATGGGGAGGAGGGGGGTTGGGGGGGGTTGACCAGCAAGTGATTTCATGGAGTGTGGTACAGAAATTCAACATCAACCTCCCTTGATAGTGATTTTCTTTATGAACTGGGCTTTCTTTATGCGTTATGTTAAAAGGAAACAAGAAAATAAAGTGAAAAGGCAAGATGATGGAATAAAGTGAAAAGGCAAAAGGAAACAAGATGATGGAATAAAGTGAAAAAGGTAAAGGAAACAAGATGATGGAATAAAGTAAAAAAGCAAAAGAAACAAGATGATGGAATAAAGTGAAAAAGCAAAAGGAAACAAGATGATGGAATAAAGTGAAAAGGCAAATGATGGAAAAAGTAAAAGCAAGATGATGGAATAAAGTAAAAAAGCAAAAGGAAAACAAGATGATGGAATAAAGTGAAAAGGCAAAAGGAAACAAGATGATGGAATAAAGTGAAAAAGGCAAAGGAAACAAGATGATGGAATAAAGTAAAAAGGCAAAGAAACAAGATGATGGAATAAAGTAAAAAGGCAAAGGAAACAAGATGATGGAATAAAGTAAAAAAGCAAAAGGAAACAAGATGATGGAATAAAGTAAAAAAGCAAAATGGAAACAAGATGATGGAATAAAGTGAAAAAGCAAAAGGAAACAAGATGATGGAATAAAGTGAAAAGGCAAAACAAGATGATGGGAAACAAGATGATGGAATAAAGTGAAAAGGCAAAAGGAAACAAGATGATGGAATAAAGTGAAAAGGCAAAAGGAAACAAGATGATGGAATAAAGTGAAAAGGCAAAAGGGAACAAGATGATGGAATAAAGTAAAAAAAGGCAAAAGGAAACAAGATGATGGAATAAAGTGAAAAGGCAAAAGGAAACAAGATGATGGAATAAAGTGAAAAAGGCAAAAGGAAACAAGATGATGGAATAAAGTGAAAAAGCAAAAGGAAACAAGATGATGGAATAAAGTGAAAAAGCAAAAAAGAAACAAGATGATGGAATAAAGTGAAAAAGCAAAAGGAAACAAGATGATGGAATAAAGTGAAAAAGCAAGGGAAACAAGATGATGGAATAAAGTAAAAAAGCAAGGAAACAAGATGATGGAATAAAGTAAAAAAGCAAAAGGAAACAAGATGATGGAATAAAGTGAAAAAGCAAAAGAAACAAGATGATGGAATAAAGTGAAAAGGCAAAAGGAAACAAGATGATGGAATAAAGTGAAAAGGCAAAAGAAACAAGATGATGAATAAAGTGAAAATGCAAAAGGAAACAAGATGATGGAATAAAGTGAAAAAGGCAAAGGAAACAAGATGATGGAATAAAGTGAAAAAGCAAAAGGAAACAAGATGATGGAATAAAGTGAAAAAGGGAAACAAGATGAAATAAAAAGCAAAAAGGAAGATGATGATGAATAAAGTGAAAAAGCAAAGGGAAACAAGATGATGGAATAAAGTGAAAAGGCAAAGCAAGATGATGGAAACAAGATGATGGAATAAAGTGAAAAGGCAAAAGGGGAACAAGATGATGGAATAAAGTAAAAAGCAAGAAACAAGATGATGGAATAAAGTGAAAAGGCAAAAGGAAACAAGATGATGGAATAAAGTGAAAAGGCAAAAGGAAACAAGATGATGGAATAAAGTGAAAAGGCAAAAGGAAACAAGATGATGGAATAAAGTGAAAAGGCAAAAGAAACAAGATGATGGAATAAAGTAAAAAAGCAAAGGGAAACAAGATGATGGAATAAAGTAAAAAAGCAAAAGGAAACAAGATGATGGAATAAAGTGAAAAAGCAAAAGGAAACAAGATGATGGAATAAAGTAAAAAAGCAAAGGAAACAAGATGAGTTTACCAGCAGTACCTGCCAACCACCAACTTAAAACATAGAAACAGACAACAAAACATAATTTAACGCAGTAGGCTCAAATCATAGACAATCTTTTCACTTAACTAACTTCTTCTTCTTCATCCTTCAGCTTTTCCTGTTAGGGGTCGCCACATCAGATCCTCTTTCTCCTATTTGTCCTATTCTTGTACATCCCCATCTCTTACACCAACAATCTTCATGTCCTCCTGCATCATATCCATTATATATATATATCTTTGTTTTTGGTCTTCCCCTCTCCCTCCTGACCGGTATGTCCATCCGCAGCATCTTCTGTCCAATGTATTCCCTATCCTTTGTCTTTACATGTCTGTACCATCTCAGTCTGCTTTCCCTAACCTTGCCTCCTACCTAGCCTACCTACTTGGGTTTGCCCTCGGATGTGTTCATCCGTATCATCTGTCTGCCTTCCTGACTTTGACTCCTAGCCTACCTCCGGGATTCCCCAATTGGATGTGTTCATCCGTATCATCTGTCTGCCTTCCTGACTTTGACTCTAGCCTACCTACCAAGGATTGCCCCAATTGGATGTGTTCATCCGTATCATCTGTCTCCTTCCTGACTTTGACACTACCTAAGGGGGATTCCCCAATTGGATGTGTTCAGTTCAAACTGAATATTATCCAACCTTGACGTTATGACACACCCAAGGGGACCACAACATCTTCATCTCAGTCACCTCTAGCTCTTCTTCTTGTCGTTATGTCAGGGCAACGGTTTTTGCAGATATCTTCTTATCACATATATAATATATCACTCCCGTCACTTTCCTCCAATCATTGCATCCTGGCTGGATTCTCTTTTTACTTCTCTCCCATGTTCCCCCCATTGCTTTGTACAGTTGACCTTAGGTGCTTGAACCTCCACCCTTCTCACCTCATCTCTTTGTAATCTTATGGCTTCTTTATTCTCCTTCTCATTTACACACACATGCATTCTGGTTTGCTTCTACTGACTTTCATTCCTTTTCTTTCTAGTGCATTTCTCCACTTCTCTAAGACTACTTCCATGTTCTCCCTTGACTCGCTGTAGATCATAACGTCATCTGCAAACATCATTGTCCATGGTGCTTCCTGTCTAATTTGATCCGTTAACCTGTCCATGACTATGGCAAACAAGAGCAGGCTGTGGACTGATTCCTTGTGCAATCCTTCCTTCACGTGGAAGCCATCTGCGGCCCCTACAGTACTGCCATCATACATATCTTGGATTACCTTCACATTCTTCTCTGCTGCACGTTGTACCACAGCTCTTCTCTTGGAACCCTATCATATGCTTTTTCTAGGTCTACAAATAAATACACAGGTAATTTCTTATGGCCCTCTCTATACTTCTTCATCAGTATTTACGAGGCAAACAGTGCGTCTGTAGCGCTATTCCAAGGCATAAAACCGTACAGTTGTTTCCTCCACTCCTCCGGCACCCTCCCGCCTTTCAAGATCTTATTGAATAACTCTGTGAAGAGCTCCACTGTAAACTCGGCTGAGCATTTCCCTGCCTCTATATTGGAATGTCATCTTGACCAGCTGCCTTTCCTCTTTTCATCTTTTTCATTGCTGCTCTTACTTCCTCTTTGCTTACAGTTTGATCCATTTCCTTGCCTTCCACCACAATTTCTTCACCCCTACGTACTTTCTTGTTTTCTTTGTTTGTTCATGAGTTTATCAAAGCATTCCTTACATTTAACATCGAGCCTTAAATGAATGGCCAAAGTGTTCAAGATTGTTATTTGTTTTCAACATTTTTCTGAAGAAAATCAAGTTCAAAACTTTTCCAAGACTTGAAACAGTCAATAAACTTTGAGCCGGCCACGATATTCAAAGGACATCCTTTAAATGAAATGATCATAAAAGTTTGCACAGATTTTTGTTTTACTTCAATTCGATCACAACATAATACTTTTCACAACACACTAAAAAACAATTGACCACAAGAAGCCAAGTGATCCATGGCTATTATTATCCCCTACTATTCGAAAGTTACAAAAACAATATCACTATGATTTTGCACCTCAAAAGAACAACCAATAACAACAGCGTAAATAAAAAAATCAAATGGATAAATATAAATATCAACTCAGATGCTTTGGGCATGTAAGCAGAATGAATGAAAAGAGAATCTATATAGCTAGATCAGTGTACAATGCTAAAACCCAAGGTAAAAGAACAAAAGGTAGACCTCGGAGAAAGCGGGGCCGAAGACATAAAGAAAGGCACTAACTAACGCAAAGAAACCTAACATTCACAGAAGGAAACAGAAAATGTCAGGAAAGGGCAGCCTGGAGAAAGATCACTTTGAGTGAGTAAACCCATAACACCGGAAGGCAGTTCTAATGGGAGCTGATAAAAAAAAAAAAGAAAGAAAAGATATCAAATGACTTACCTCTTACGATGATAGAACTAGAATCTTCCACATTCTGAGTAGTCCCACCAACACGAGTGCCTGATAATACACAAAAGAAAGGCCCCCGGTTTCATCTGCGCATTCGACATCAGTTATGGTCATTGTCTGCGTAGTAGCTTCATATAAGTAGCGAGTGTTATTAACGCTCGGGTCTTTTGTCACTGTGACTGGCGGTCGAAGAAAAGAGGTCATCAGCTCGATGGCTCCCCTGCGAATGATTAGCGAACTGCCTATTTCACCTGCGGTGATGGTTGTGTCGCACCTGAATGTTGCATTCCTCCCACATCTGTCTCACTGGCCGAGGATGTAACTGAAAGGCCATTGGCTGTGTGCAAAGTGACTGTGGAAAGACAAAATGAGAGAAAAATGAAGACAAAGATAGCCATATATATTATGTAGGATAGGATCCACCTACAGCAAATGCACGCCTGCCCAATACCTATCCTAATCTGTATTAAACATAGATAGAGCTGCCAGTTTGCAGTTTGGGGGAAAAGAGAAAACTTATCAGAACGGCGCTCTATGCCAAAATGCGACATGACTAGTCAGTATTATGGACATACTTATCAAATACTACAACATTATAATATAATATCATTTTTATATATGAAGGGTTGACATGCAAAACCTGCTATGCGCCATTTTCACATATATATTGTGAGTTGTTTCACCGTCTTGGATTATGAAAGAAGCGTTTTCTTCTGATGAAATCATTTTTGTTCAAAACTGACCATATCCTATTATAATTCTGCCCTAAACATGAAAATGAAATTGATTGAACTCCATTTAGAACTAAGGAGGAAACACATGATTTTCTCAAGTTGTCTTTTTGGCATATAATAACAGCTTTTGTATCTCACCACCTCATATATATATATATATATATATATATATATATATATATATATATATATATATATATATATATATATATATATATATATATATATATATATATATATATATAAGAGAGGATATTTATCAAATAGGCAATAAATGATTTTAAACAGACCATACCATTTGCTTTGGCTTATCGTTCATATTTTTTCAAAACACATTCACTCCAACAACCCCAACAGGTAATATGTAGACAATGACCAGCCATCAGAAAGGAGACTGTGATCAGGTTAGATTCGGAGACCACTCAGGTTAGATTGACGGGACCCGTTTGCATTAGCAAAACCTGGCTTTCACAAAAATGGCTTATCTCTTCAATTAATGTTCCTCAAAGTCTAATTGATGAGTGAAACTTATTGCAAAACGGTGACAAAAAGCATCGGTTTTCAGAAGTCCGCAATCAATAGGCTTTCATGATTTATTACTGTTTGTTCAAATTTGCTTTCAAAATAATAAATAAAGACAAGATAATTGTCTACAAATGAACAATTAAGAGCAAAAAAACAGGAGGTTTTTTTATCTTAAGAAACTAGTCCTATATATTCAACAATAATGACTCTAAATGAGAGTGAGAATACCATGAGACTACTCCACTACACAAAAAATATTTTACGATAAACTAATAACGTAATAAGGATTCATCGTGTAAGCCTATTGGGAAATCATGGTTTTTAAATTGTCTGGTTGGCTTTGCGGAATATTTTGTTTTTGGATTACAGTCACAGAATTTAGACGATGATCGGACATCAAAAAGACTGTGGACAAAAGCAAAACCTCGGTTTTGAGTGAAACATCCAATCCTTTCACACAAGATCCGGAATGATAGTGACTTTACGTGAGTCATCTGATCAACGAGTAAGCACAGGTTCAAGTAGAGTTCAAGATTTGCCAGGCTCCCATCCCGTCCCGTATTCTCGAAGCAATTGTATCGATGTCGATAAAGACAAGTTTGTGCTAGTCTAGTGGGGCGCTCTATGTTGGGAAACACAAACACAGACTTCACATCTTATTGAGAACTCCTCAGTTAAAATTATAAGAAAAGTCAGGGCAACTCTCCAAATCAGATTTTACCCAAAAGGCATGGTTTTCATTTTCATCATCCACACGATAAATAAACGGTTAAGGCACCTGGGGAAACCAAAACACAGACTTCACATCTTATTGAGAACTTCAGGAAACTCTCCAAACCAGATGGACCCAAGGACTTTCAAGTTCATTACAATGTGACTTTGTACCTAAATTTTCACAGTCACTGGCATTGGTTTTTGCTACCTTAGAACTTCCTCATGTTCTATTTAACAGTCCCTATATAACAAAGTTTGTAAAAAATATAACATGTATATTTTGACAAGAGAGGGAAATGGTGATGACTGAAAAATGAAAAATGACTTTTAAAAGCTAATTTACTCGCCTCATAGTCCTTTGCTATCTCTTAAAATCATATATCTGGAATCCTCATGTTCTAAGCTTTAACATGGTATATAACACTTGTAAGAAATATAACAGGTACATTTTGACAAAAGAGGGAAGTGGGGATGGACCATTTTGTGAAACATGCCATACATACTGAATAGATTTAAATAGATCTAGATGGAGAGATCTAATCTGGATCTAAATATCTAGATCTAGTAGAATCTAGATCTAGTACCATCTACATCTGAGAATCTAGCTGTAAATAAATCTAGACAAAAAGGTTTTAACAAAAAAGATAGAAATCTAATCAAATTTAGTCTAAAAGTAAGTTTCGAAAACAGAAAAAATCTCAACATTATTCTCCAAAAGTAGATTTCACTCGTATGATAGATTCCAAGAACTATGTAACCATAAATCTAGGGATTTTTGTTTAGATAGAAGTGCATCATGTTATCAATAAATAACAATCTATTTTCTAGAATCTAGCTTTTTAGATGTAAACTCGGGTATTTGTTTATGTTACACACACGGGGAAGCTCTGCCACTGTCTGGAATCAGACTGTTTTCGTTTCTTTCGGTCAGTTTCACTTACCTGATACGATGCTCAACATGTAAAAAATCAAGCCGCATAAATTCCATCTTTGTTTAAGAAAGGGAGATGGAACTCCTAGTTGATAAGAAGAATTAAAACTTTCACCGCAGCCGAAATAAAGGTATTTTCATCGTTTCTTCGCGATTTCAATTTTTGGACAGAAGTCTAGATAGAATCCTAGATCTACTAACATTCGGCCATATTGTAAGTCTCTACTTCCGCGATAGTTCGATCCCATGGTTCATTGCGACTGACCTATTTTTCGTCTGGGATAATCAGCTGGTGGTCCGGACAAAACAAAATTTAATGGTTTTATTTCACAGCACATTCATTAATAGTCTGAGGCCTCGTAAAGTCTACAAACATAATAAGATTATGCTCGTATACTGTGCTTTTAACAACTAAATGAAACTATCAAGAAAACGCGGAAACGATTTTTAGTATTTTGAAAATAATAGATCTAGTAACAAATTGATTATTCTCATCTTAACGTAAATGTAGTTTTAACTACACGCACATGGGATCTCCTTTTATATCGGAGAAGAAGAAGAAGAAGAAAAAAAGAAGAAGAAGAAGAAGAAGAAGAAGAAGTAGTATATTTCTCCTTGCCGTAATCAATTTCAAGATCGGTTTTAATTTCGAAGGCATTTCAATGATGGTAAAATAACATAAAATAAGTCAAGACGACGAAGAAGAATCTAAGTCAGCTGATATTTTAGAGGGTCAATGTTCGGTCAAAAGCCAATGCTATGCGTCAGGAGGATGAAAAGAAACGTCTCATTTTGAACGATACGACACATTAGAGGAGTGGCCTTTCCTGTTGCCGTTATGTTTTGGGTTAATACCGGCACGTCTAATTGAATGAGGGAATAAGGACCAAACGTATGTGTAGATGAAATAATGACTGTCAGTCCACTATCACCAACAGAAAACCAATTACTGTAGGCAACATCATGATACGTGTATAATATAAACATCATATGTCGGGGGAAAGGTGCGAGACAATTAATAGAGATTATTGAGTGTTAGATCTACTGAGAGTTTATCATTCAATCCCCTTTCTTCTTCTTCTTCTTCTTCTTCTTCTTCTTCTTCTTCTTCTTCTTCTTCTTTTTTCTTCTTCGTTTTTCTCGTTGGGGGGGACACAATGGTCCACATAAAGGTAAGGTGTCAGCCTCTTAACCAGTAGGTCGTAGATTTGTGCCCTGGCAGATTGGAAAAGTTTTCTCGAGTTTTTCGGATTACCACCCCCCCCTTTTTTTTTCCACGAGGTACATGTAGGTTGAGAAACACATAGTCACATCGGAGACAGTCGGTAAAAAGGGAGGTCCCGTGTGCAGATCACAACGTTATGTGCACCATAAAGATCCCAGCTGTTTACATTGCAATCCGGGCAAAATAACAGTCCTACCAAAAACCCAGAGGTCACCTTATCTGTGGGTGTGGGTAAAATCAAGTAAAAAATCAAATCACAATCTTCTTCTCCGTCTCCTATTTATGTTTTCTTCTTCTCCGTCTCCTATTTATGATTTCTTCTTCTCCGTCTCCTATTTATGTTTTCTTCTTCTCCGTCTCCTATTTATGTTTTCTTCTTCTCCGTCTCCTATTTATGTTTTCTTCTTCTCCGTCTCCTATTTATGTTTTCTTCTTCTCCGTCTCCTATTTATTTTTTTAGTCTTCCCCCTGTCCTCCTATTCATTCTTTTCCTCCTTCTTTTTCTCCTCCTCCTCCTCCTCCTCCTCCTTCTTCTTCTTCTTCTTCTTCTTCTTCTTCTTCTTCTTCTTCTTCTTCTTCTCCGATATAAAAGGAGATCACATGTGCTGATATAAAGTTATGTCCGCACATGTAATTGATTTGATATTTACCCACATCCACAACTAAGGTAATTTCGGGGTTTGATCTATAATAAACGGGGCTTATCCGGCTCACTATGTTTTTGGTAGGAGTTTCAGTTTTTCCCGGACCGCCCTGTAAACAGCTAAGGGATCTTTAACATGCACAGAGTGTTGTGATCTGCACACGGGACCTCAATTTTATCGTCCGTCTCCGATGGGACTAGGTGTCGATCCACCTCCCAGAACAAGAGGAGGGGGAGAGGGGGTAGCACACTTAGAAAAAAGCCTTTAACTTTACGATAAGACAAGATAATCTGTATTATTCCCAACCTCTCTAACTAGGTGACCCTTGTTGGTTTAGTATAAACACTTTGTGCATGTAAGGAAATTATATTATGTTAGTTACGCATGTTTTAAAAGAAAAAGTAAATCTGTTAAATTGTTAAATCTTTAGGGTTAGTAGCCTAACTAAAAGTCTTTCTTTCTTTATCAGTTCCCATTCTACCTTTCGGTGTAGGGGTTCAGTTCCACATTTCGGTGTATGGGTTCAGATGCCCGAGATGATCTTTCTCCAGGGTGCCCTGTTCTGAAATTTTCTGTTTCCAAAAAAGTTAAATTTCTATGCTTCAATGCCATTTATTATATCTTCTTGCCACTTTCTCCGAGGTCTACCTTTTGGTCTTTTACCTTGGGCTTTAACACTGTATACTGATTTATTTGTTCTATTGTCATTCATTCTGTTTACATGCCCAAACCATCTCAATTGATTTGTTTCTATCTTAGTTTGTGTGCCTTCTGCTTTGGTTTGATCTCTTATTGTTGTGTTTCTGATTTTGTCTCTTTTAGTTTTCCCCTACTACTCTTCTTAGTTATTTCATTTCAGCTGCCTGTACTCTACTGTATTATCTACTGTCTAAGATCAAGTTTCGCTGCCATAGAGGAGAGTAGGACAATAAACTGTGTTGTATATTACCATTTTTGGTTTTCGTTGACAATTCTTGCTTTACCTACAAATGCCTTTCCTAGGTGATTATATTGCACTTGCCTTTTGTATTCTCTGGTTGATTTCTTCTCTTAGTTTTCCCTCTGAGTTAATCATTACTCCTAGGTAATTATAGTTGTGAACTTGTCTAAATTCTCCATGCCCAATTTAAGACTTTGTGTTTTAGCTTCCCTAGGTACTATCACTGTTTTGGTTTTCTTTGCATTTACTCTCATTCCTCTTTTATTTAGTTCATTGTTCATAATGTTGATATTCGACTGAAGTTCACTTTCTGATTTTCCAAACAGAACTAAATCATCGGCAAATGAAAGCATTGATACATTTACTGGTTTGAGCCTTCACATTCCTTCATTCATTTTCTTCATTTTTGAGGATGCCTTTGCAACTGAATCCATAAATGTGATAAACAAAAGAGGACTAAGGGCACAACCCTGTCTTACTCCTATATCTACATCAAATTCTGCAGATACGTTTCCAGATAATCTCCCTGCACATGTTGGTTTATTGTAAAAACTTGTAATGCTTTCTTTCAAATTTTGCTCTACATTGTGTTCTTTTAAGGAATGCCATAGTTTGTCCCTCCTCACAGTGTCAAATGCCTTTTCTAAGTCTATAAAACACAGGTTTAAGTCAATGTTTCTCTCAAGGAATCTTTTTAATTATTTGTCTAATTGTAAATAACGTGGTCTTGTACACTTCTTCCTGGTCTAAATCCACTCTGATGTTCTTCAATCTGATCCTCTACTCTTCTCTAAGTCTCATTTCCAGTATCCTGGCATATACTTTTCCTGGAACGCTAAGTAGTGATATCCCTCTATAGTTTGAGCATTCCATAAGTTGATCCTTTCTAATATTTTGGTACTACCGTTCCCCTTTTCCAGTCGTCTGGCACCTGTTTTGACTTCCATGCTTGTTGGCATATTGCATGTAGTAGTTTGTCTGCCCCTCTCCCTTGGGTTTTTAATCATTTTTGGATAAACTTGATTTGCTCCTGTTTTCTCTAGCGTTTATTGCCCTAACGTTCCATGTTCCAAACATTACAGTCCGTGTTTGTTTCCAAGTTTCCTATAAAGATCAAGCTGGTTATATTTCTTTTGCTTGAAAATAAACAGGTTTATCAATCTAGGATAAAAAGATTTATCAGTGAAAGACAGATAGATCTGAATTATATAACTATTATGTAGTCTATCATTGACTTTTCACACCTGTCTTCATTTACTCTTGTATATTTGTGGATATCTCTATGAGGAAAAAAGGTGTTGGCTATTTTCATGTTATTCTTTAGGCAAAAATCTATGAGTCTCTCTCCATTTGGAGAAGTTGTTGTCTCTCCTTCTTTACTTATCACTCCTCCTGACGTTTCTACATTGTTGCCTACTCTAGCGTTTAAATCTCCTAAAGCATTAGTTCCTGTTTGGATTTAAGATTCTCTGCAGCTTTTTGTAAATCATTTTCGAAGATATCTTTTTCTTCTTTAGTTGCGTCTTCGTTTAGTCCATAAGCTTTTAATAATTTAATTTTTCGTCCTTTTGGTTTAATATTTACCTCTAGTAGCCGTGGGCTTATAAATTTCCAACTTTCTAGTAGCTTTTCATGCCTTTTATGCACTAGGAGGCCTCCTCCTGCTCTAGCTCTATCTTTGACATATACTCCTGAGGAGATTAAAATATGATTCGGTCCTACATTTTCTATTCCTTGTCCTTTTTCTTTGTTTCTGTAATGGCCAAAATATCTACTTTGAATTTTTCCATTTCTTCAACTAATTCTAACTCTTTTCCATTTATTGCCCTAACGTTCCATGTTCCAAAAATCACAGTCCGTGTTCGTTTCCAAGTTCGTCTTCCAAAGATAAAGCCAGTTATATTTCTTTTACTTCTCTGAATCAGGTTGTTTTGAATAAGCAGGGATTAGCCCACTGTACCCTAGGTAGATGGTGGGGCTGCCACCTTGAGCCCCCTACCAGGCCTTGTTATTTTCTGTCAGGGTTAACTCCCTTAGCCTTTAGTCATTCAAGACCAGCCTGCAAGGCAGCAGGTTGTTACTTTCTGTCAGGGTTAACTCCCTTAGCCTTTGGTCATTCAAGACCGGCCTGCAAGGCAGCAGTTTGTTTTCTGTCAGGGTTAACTTCCTTAGCCTTTGGTAAACCAAGACCCGCCTGCAAGGCAGCAGAAGACTCGTGGAGGGCGGGATCATCTACTCCCCGTACAGGTTCTTATCTGTCCACTGCCCGGACATTCCGAGAACTTCGACCATCAAAGTTAGTTAAAGACACACAGGTGCACATTCTGAGAACTTCGACTATCACAGTTAGTCAATGACACACAGGTGCACATTCTGAGAACTTCGACTATCACAGTTAGTCAAAGACACACAGGTGCACATTCTGAGAACTTCGACTATCACAGTTAGTCAAAGACACACAGGTGCACATTCTGAAAACTTCGACTATCACAGTTAGTTAAAGACACAGGTGTACATTCTGAAAACTTCGACTATCACAGTTAGTCAAAGACACACAGGTGCACATTCTGAAAACTTCGACTATCACAGTTAGTTAAAGACACACAGGTGCACATTCTGAGAACTTTGACTATCACAGTTAGTCAAAGACACACAGGTGCACATTCTGAAAACTTCGACTATCACAGTTAGTTAAAGACACACGGGTGCACATTCCGAGAACTTCCACTATCACAGTTAGTTAAAGACACACGGGTGCACATTCCGAGATGACTAACTCTCACTCGTTCTATACGATTCCGTTGTGACCAAGATCTCGTTCTATACGGTGACGTTGTGACCAAGATCTCGTTCTATATGATTCCGTTGTGACCAAGATCTCGTTCTATACGGTGCCATTGTGACCAAGATCTCGTTCTATACGATGCCGTTGTGACCAAGATCTCGTTCTATACGGTGCCATTGTGACCAAGATCTCGTTCTATACGGTGTCGTCGTGACCAAGATCTCGTTCTATACGGTGTCGTTGTGACCAAGATCTCGTTCTATACGATGCCGTTGTGACCAAGATCTCGTTCTATACGGTGCCATTGTGACCAAGATCTCGTTCTATACGGTGTCGTTGTGACCAAGATCTCGTTCTATACTGTGTCGTTGTGACCAAGATCTCGTTCTATACGGTGTCGTTGCTGACCAAGATCTCGTTCTATACGGTGTCGTTGTGACCAAGATCTCGTTCTATACTGTGCCATTGTAGATGAGCCCCACTGTGTATGTGATAGTTTTGGTCTTATCCTCTCCCTCTTGTCAACGGTATGTTCAATCGGCAACATTTTCTGTCCAATAATACTCCATGCCCCTTCTCTTTACATGTACTTACCATCTCAATCTGATTTCCTTAGATATCCATACTATTATTTATTTATCTATTGTTATAATTATTATCATTTGTAATAAAGAAAAAATGTGAGTGCAAATTCTTTGCTGTTCAAAGAAATTATTCAATAAATATTATTAATTTTATGTATTATACGTAATGGGTTTTTTCTGTGCACGAAATAAGCACACCTGTACCCCAAACACCTGACGTGATACCAACTGACAACGTGAGGAATTGAAATAACCACACCTGTACCCCAAATACCCTGAAATGGTATCAACTGACAATGTGAGGAATTGAAATAAGCACACCTGTACCCCAAACACCTGACGTGATACCAACTGGCAATGTGAGGAATTGAAATAACCACACCTGTACCCCAAACACCTGACGTGGTACCAACTGAAAACGTGAGGAATTGAAATACCAAAACACCTGACGTGGTACCGACATACAATGTGAGGAATTGAAATAAACACACCTGTACCCCAAACACCTGACGTGATACCAACCCTGACAACGTGAGGAATTGAAATAACCACACCTGTACCCCAAAAATTTTCACCCTGAAATGGTATCAACTGACAATGTGAGGAATTGAAATAAGCACACCTGTACCAACTGATACCAACTGGCAATGTGAGGAAATAAACACAATGGTGTACCCCAAACACATGACGTGGTACCAACTGAAAACGTGAGGAATTGAAATAAACACACCTGTACCCCAAACACCTGACATGGTACCAACTGACAACGTGAGGAATTGAAATAACCAAACACACCTGACGTGGTACCAACAAACGTGAGGAATTGAATCAAACACACCTGTACCCCAAACACCTGTACCAACTGAAAACGTGAGGAATTTAATGGTTGAACATTCCCAGAAAAAAAATGAGGAAACATCTATCAATGAGGAGCAACTGTGATAAACCTGATTACAATACCCCCTCCCTCCCCAAAGAACCCCCTCTCCACAAAACAACAACAAACATCAGACCTGGGTTTGAGTCATCATTTCCTGAATTTGAAAGTTTCTCACATAATTATAAATGACGATTAACTGCCTTATTTTCTTATCACCAAATCACCTACAGAATTAGGGGATTGGGTTGTCCAAAGGCAAGGGTGTTGGCCTACTAACCAAAACAAAAGGTCGTGAGTTCAAATCCCGGGCAGGTTGAAACATTTTCTCGATGTAAAATCTCCCCCTCCCCCTTGGGATGAAGGTAGGTGGATTTACACCTAGTCCCATCAGAGGCGGACGGTAAAAATGTAATGAGGTTCCCGTGTGCAGATCATATCCCTCTGTGCACGTTCAACTATAGATACCTTGGCTGTTTACAAGTAAAATCCTACCAGAAAACGTCGTGACCCGAATAAGCTCCTGTTTATTAGACTAGCGTCCTGGCCAGAGGTGATTATTGTCACTTGTTCCGCTCCCGCTATAGAAACCGGGATAAGCTCCGGATCTATGGGCCTGTAAGGGCCTTCAAAGAACTTTACTTTTATTATAAACTTGATGTGACTTTGCTTTGCTGTCTTTTTGGTTGTTATTTCCGGGGCCCTTACTTTAAGTTTTCTAGGCCCCTTACTTTAAGTTTTCCGGTGGCCTTTATTTTTGTAGTTTTCCATAGGGCTTGTTTGTTTGTATGTAATGTTTATAGGGCTTATTTTAAGTTTTCCAGGGCTTATTTTTTGTAAGTTTTTCCGGGGCCCTTATTTTAAGTTTTCCAGGGCCCTTATTTTAAGTTTTTGGTATAGTTTTCCCTTATTTTAAGTTTTCCGGTATAGTGTAGCCCTTATTTTAAGTTTTCCGGGTGCCCTTATTTTTTGTAAGTTTTGGTATAGTGTAACAACTTCCGGGTTTGTATGTTATTTTAAGTTTTAACAACTTGGGTTTGTATTATTTTAAGTTTCCTTGTGGGCTTATTTTTGGTTTTCCTTGTGTTGTTTGTATTTTAAGTTTTCCAGTGTAGCCCTTTGTTTGTTTGTATGTAGTTTTCCACGGCCCTTATTTTAAGTTTTCCAGTGCTTATTTGTAAGTTTTGGTATAGTGTAGTAACTTGTGTTGTTTGTATGTAATTTTAAGTTTTGTTTGTATGTAATTTGGTATTTTAAGTTTTTGTTTTATTTTAAGTTTTCCAACTTGTGTTGTTGTATGTTGGTTGGTATAGTGTAGTAACTTTGTTGTTTTATGAATGGTGGTTGTTTAAGTTTTGTGTTGTTTATTTTAATGGTTTGGTATAGTTTAGCAACTTGTGTTGTTTTATGTAATTTTGGTTGGTATAGTGTAGTTTTAAGTTTTTTGTATAATAATGGTTGTTGTATGGGCTAGTGTAGTAACTTGTTTGTTTGTATGTAATGGTTATTGGTATAGTGTTCCAGTAACCCTAATTTTATAGTGTAGTAACGTGTGTTGTTTGTATGTAATGGTGGTATAGTTTTAACGTGTGTTATTTTAAGTATGTAATGGGGTATAGTGTAGTAACTTGTGTTGTTTGTATGTAATGGTGGTTGGTATAGTGTAGTAACTTTTGTTGTTTGTATGTAATGATGGTTGGTATAGTGTAGTTCCAGTGTTGTTTGTATTTAATGGTTTGGTATAGTGTATTGTTGTAACTTGTATTGTTTGTATGTAATTGTTGGTTTATAACTTGTGTTGTTTGTAGTAACTTGTGTTGTTTGTATGTAATGGTTATAAGTTTTGGTATAGTGTAGCAACTTGTGTTGTTTGTATGTAATGGTGGTTGGTATGTAATGTTTAGTGTAAACTTGTTTGTTTGTATGTAATGGTGGTTGGTATAGTGTAGTAACTTGTGTTGTTTGTATGTAATGGTGGTTGGTATAGTGTAGTAACTTGTGTTGTTTGTATGTAATGGTGGTTGGTATAGTGTAGTAACTTGTGTTGTTTGTATGTAATGGTTTTGGTATAGTGTAGTAACTTGTGTTGTTTGTATGTAATGGTGGTTGGTATAGTGTAGTAACTGTGTTGTTTTTGTATGTAATGGTGGTTGGTATAGTGTAGTAACTTGTGTTGTTTGTATGTAATGGTGGTTGGTATAGTGTAGTAACTTGTGTTGTTTTTGTATGTAATGGTGGTTGGTATAGTGTAGTAACTTGTGTTGTTTGTATGTAATGGTGGTTGGTATAGTGTAGTAACTTGTGTTGTTTGTATGTAATGGTGGTTGGTATAGTGTAGTAACTTGTGTTGTTTGTATGTAATGGTGGTTGGTATAGTGTAGTAACGTGTGTTGTTTGTATGTAATGTTGGTATAGTGTAGTAACTTGTGTTGTTTGTATGTAATGGTGGTTGGTATAGTGTAGTAACTTGTGTTGTTTGTATGTAATTGTGGTTGGTATAGTGTAGTAACGTGTTGTTTGTATGTAATGTTTGGTATAGTAAGTAACGTGTGTTGTTTGTATGTAATTGTGGTTGGTATAGTGTAGTAACTTGTGTTGTTTGTATGTAATGGTGGTTGGTATAGTGTAGTAACTTGTGTTGTTTGTATGTAATGGTGGTTGGTATAGTAGTATGTGTGTTTGTATGTAATTTGTTGGTATAGTGTAGTAACTTGTGTTGTTTGTATGTAATGGTGGTTGGTATAGTGTAGTAACGTGTGTTGTTTGTATGTAATGGTGGTTGGTATAGTGTAGTAACTTGTGTTGTTTGTATGTAATGGTGGTTGGTATAGTGTAGTAACTTGTGTTGTTTGTATGTAATGGTTGGTATAGTGTAGTAACTTGTGTTGTTTGTATGTAATGGTGGTTGGTATAGTGTAGTAACTTGTGTTGTTTGTATGTAATGGTGGTTGGTATAGTGTATAGTAATGGTGGTTGGTATAGTGTAGTAACTTGTGTTGTTTGTATGTAATGGTGGTTGGTATAGTGTAGTAACTTGTGTTGTTTGTATGTAATGGTGGTTGGTATAGTGTAGTAACTTGTGTTGTTTGTATGTAATGGTGGTTGGTATAGTGTAGTAACTTGTGTTGTTTGTATGTAATGGTGGTTGGTATAGTGTAGTAACTTGTGTTGTTTGTATGTAATGGTGGTTTATAGTGTAGTAACTTGTGTTGTTTGTATGTAATGGTGGTATAGTGTAGTAACGTGTTGTTTGTATGTAATGTTGTTTGTATGTAATGGTGTTTGTTGGTATAGTGTAGTAACTTGTGTTGTTTGTATGTAATGGTGGTTGGTATAGTGTAGTAACTTGTGTTGTTTGTATGTAATGGTGGTTGGTATAGTGTAGTAACGTGTGTTGTTTGTATGTAATGGTGGTTGGTATAGTGTAGTAACTTGTGTTGTTTGTATGTAATGGTGGTTGGTATAGTGTAGTAACTTGTGTTGTTTGTATGTAATGGTGGTTGGTATAGTGTAGTAACGTGTTTGTTTGTATGTTTGGTTGGTATAGTGTAGTAACTTGTGTTGTTTGTATGTAATGGTGGTTGGTAGTAACTTGTGTTGTTTGTATGTAATGGTGGTTGGTATAGTGTAGTAACTTGTGTTGTTTGTATGTAATGGTGGTTGGTATAGTGTAGTAACGTGTATTGTTTGTATGTAATGGTGGTTGGTATAGTGTAGTAACTTGTGTTTTTGTATGTAATGGTGGTTGGTATAGTGTAGTAACGTGTGTTGTTTGTATGTAATGGTGGTTGGTATAGTGTAGTAACTTGTGTTGTTTGTATGTAATGGTGGTTGGTATAGTGTAGTAACTTGTGTTGTTTGTATGTAATGGTTGGTATAGTGTAGTAACTTGTGTTGTTTGTATGTAATGGTTGGTATAGTGTAGTAACTTGTGTTGTTTGTATGTAATGGTTGGTATAGTGTAGTAACTTGTGTTGTTTGTATGTAATGGTGGTTGGTATAGTGTAGTAACTTGTGTTGTTTGTATGTAATGGTGGTTGGTATAGTGTAGTAACTTGTGTTGTTTGTATGTAATGGTGGTATAGTAGTAACTTGTGTTGTTTGTATGTAATGGTGGTATAGTGTAGTAACTTGTGTTGTTTGTAATGTAATGGTTGGTATAGTGTAGTAACTTGTGTTGTTTGTATGTAATGGTGGTATAGTGTAGTAACTTGTGTTGTTTGTATGTAATGGTGGTATAGTGTAGTAACTTGTGTTGTTTGTATGTAATGGTGGTATAGTGTTAACTTGTGTTGTTTGTATGTAATGGTGGTATAGTGTAGTAACTTGTGTTGTTTGTATGTAATGGTGGTTGGTATAGTGTAGTAACTTGTGTTGTTTGTATGTAATGGTGGTTGGTATAGTGTAGTAACTTGTGTTGTTTGTATGTAATGGTGGTTGGTATAGTGTAGTAACTTGTGTTGTTTGTATGTAATGGTGGTTGGTATAGTGTAGTAACTTGTGTTGTTTGTATGTAATGGTGGTTGGTATAGTGTAGTAACTTGTGTTGTTTGTATGTAATGGTGGTTGGTATAGTGTAGTAACTTGTGTTGTTTGTATGTAATGGTGGTTGGTATAGTGTAGTAACTTGTGTTGTTTGTATGTAATTGGTTGGTATAGTGTAGTAACTTGTGTTGTTTGTATGTAATGGTGGTTGGTATAGTGTAGTAACGTGTGTTGTTTGTATGTAATGGTGGTTGGTATAGTGTAGTAACTTGTGTTGTTTGTATGTAATGGTGGTTGGTATAGTGTAGTAACTTGTGTTGTTTGTATGTAATGGTGGTTGGTATAGTGTGTGTTGTTTGTTTGTAGTAACTTGTGTTGTTTGTATGTAATGGTGGTTGGTATAGTGTAGTAACTGTGTTGTTTGTATGTAATGGTGGTTGGTATAGTGTAGCAACTTGTAATGTAATGGTTGGTATAGTGTAGTAACTTGTGTTGTTTGTATGTAATGGTGGTTGGTATAGTGTAGTAACTTGTGTTGTTTGTATGTAATGGTGGTTGGTTAGGTATAGTGTTGTTTGTATGTAATGGTGGTTGGTATTGTGTTGTTTGTGTAATGGTGGTATAGTGTAGTAAATGGTGGTTGGTATAGTGTAGTAACTTGTGTATGTAATGGTGGTTGGTATAGTGTAGTAACGTTATGTAATGTTTGTATGTAATGGTGGTTGGTATAGTGTATAGTAAGTAACTTGTGTTGTTTGTGTTTGTTTGTTTGTATGTAATGGTGTTGGTATAGTGTAACTTGTAAGTATAGTGTAGCACTTTGACTTGTTTTTGTATGTAATGGTTGGTATAGTGTAGTACTTGTGTTGTTTGTATGTAATGGTAAATGTATAACTGTGTTGTTTGTATGTAGGTGTATGTACTTGATGTAATTTTGGTATAGTGTGGTTGTTTGTATGTTGGTTGGTATAAGACCACTTTGTATGTAATGGTGGTTGGTATAGTGTAACCTTGTGTTGTTTGTATAAAACCGTAAATGGTGGTTGGTAGGCGGTGCTGTGGTTTGTATGGGTGGTTGGTATAGTGTAGTAACTATACATGTAATGAACGTGGTCACCGGCATAGTGTAGTAACTTGTTCTTGTTTGTATGATAACGTTTGCTAACAATGATAAAGTAGCTCTTACTATTAACCAACTTGGTAATTACTTCTAAATGCTCTACCACCTAAAGCGAAAATTCTACACCTGAATAACAGCCAACTCGGTGTTTGTAAAATCCACAAAGCTAATCCCTGGTAGACCCATTGTTGGTATCAGCCTGTCCTGCCCCACTGAACGCATCTCTGCCTTCTTGGACTCATGTATTCCAGCCTCTTGTCCATCTTCCCTCATTCATCAATGGATACCAACCAAGCTCTCACTTTCTTCGGTAGTATGGTACAGACACAGTAACTTGTTTGTTGTAATGGATGTTGTCTCCCTTTACACATCCATACCCCATTTGTATGGGTGGTTCATAGTGTAGTAAATTCTTTTGTCGACCAGTGATCTGAGACAATCAACACTACCACCCTTGTTTGTATGTAACTGGTGCTCAACCTTAATTCTTTTGAATTTAATGGACAGTTTTTTGAGCAAATCAGTGGAGTGGTATGGGCACTAAGATGGGACCCTCATACGCTTGCCTATTCATGGGGTATCTTGAACATAGATTGTTCCAGGCGTATCCTGTGTTGTCTGCCCAACACCTATAAACGGTATATTGATGATGGGTTTGGTATTACGAACGATGTCTGTTGATTTAGACCGTTTCTTTGATTTTGCAAACAACTTTTTGCAAACCTATCCAGTTCACTTATACCCAGTCGACATCCACTGTTAACTTCTTAGACATCACCGTTTCTCTCTGAACATGGACTTACAACTACAATATTCTACAAAGATACAGATAGTCATAGCTATCTCCACTACACATCCTCTCATCCACCACGTTGCAAAGATGCTATTCCATACTCTCAATTCCTCCGCCTCAGACGCATCTGTTCTACTGAGCAGCTATTCACAGAGGAAGCGCCTAAGATGTTTGATTTCTTCCTACGCAGAGGCTACCCTAGGGCCATCATTTGTCAAGCCTTTCTGAGAGCTAAAATTGTACCCCGTACAGACGCCCTCAACATCGTAGGAAGAAAAAGACCAAACGCATACCTCTTATCCTTCCGTACCATCCGCACACACACCGTGTCATCAATATAGTCCGCAAGAACCTGCCTATTCTACACGCTAGTGACGAGACTAGACGTGTTTTCCCTTCCTTTCCTTTAATTGCCTTCAAGAGACACACTAGCCTTCAGGATATCCTTGTGCACAGTCGCCTCTCTACTGACTCCTCGCCGTCGGGCACAGTCCGATGTGGACGCACTAACTGCAAGACATGCCCCTTTGTAGACGGCTCCACAACCATTCAGTTCCTAGACAGACCTGGACAGTGAATGGGCAATTCTCCTGCGCCTCTCGCAATGTTATTTATGCTATTCGCTGCAGTCATTGTGGAATGGCCTATATCGGAGAAACTGGCTTGCAACTCTCCAACAGATTTGGCCATCACAGGAGAGATATTGAATACTGCGAAAGCAAGCCGGTGCCTTTACATTTCAATAAACCAGGGCATCGAGGAACCCATGACCTGAAAGTATGCATTCTCAGGTCATGTACTGGCGGTGCTGAGTCTAGGAAGTCTTTAGAGAACCGGCTTATAGTAAGATTGGGCACAATCAACCCTGACGGTATGAACGTCTTACACCAATTTATATAATTTTCTTTGGAGTAACTCCCATAGTCGGGCACACGCTATTACTATCCCTGACCCTTCCCCATCCTCTACCCTACCCCATCCGCTCCCCAACCACCCCCATGAAACTATCCCACCCTAACCCTGCCACCCCCTCCACCCCTTCCTATCCCGGGCAAAGTTGGGTCCCTCTGGCAGTTCACACCCCGTGTGCCCGCCTATGGTAGCATACTCAATGGTAGGCATCTACATTTTTTACAAATTTTATTTTGTATTTTTATTTCTTTTACGTTCACCATTTACCGGAAGCATCTTGGCGCACAGTTTCTTACCATTACGGAATAGACCTTATGTTATCACCAAGGAAAAATAATTTGAGATTTTGATTCCTTGGATGGCATCAATGCTAGATCTAGTCCTAACTGGCATTTTTTGAAATTTCAGATAAGTTGTTTACTCTCCACCCTTATTACATCGATAAATTTGTAATTTATATACATTTCGCACCTTCAGTGTAAATTTTTGTCTTGATTTATACTTGCTTTCATTCATTATCTATCATTTCTTCATTCTAGACCCAGTGAGATATAGATCTAATCTTACATTTATCCTATCATTTCTTCTTTCTAGACCCAGTGAGATATAGATCTAGTCTTACATTTATCCTATTTTTTGTTCTTGTTTCCCATACTCACACGTCTCTCTCTCCCTTTCTTTCTCCCCTGCCTGTTTTGTTTCTTTAATCTCTCTGGTCTCTCTCTCTCTGGTGGTTGGTATATAGTGTAGTAACGTGTGTTGTTTGTATGTAATGGTGGTTGGTATAGTGTAGTAACGTGTGTTGTTTGTACTAATGTATGTAATGGTTGGTCTGTCTGTAATGTTGGTAATGTCTCTAACTTGTGTTGTTTGTATGTAATAGTGGTTGGTCTTTCTCTCTTGTGTATCTGGTCACCTTTTATTACTTGTTTGTATTTAATATTTTTAGATCTGTGTTGTTTGTATGTAATGGTTCCATATTTCTTGTGTTGTTTTTGTAACACCCCCCCTCCACTGTTTGTACGTTTCTTATGTAACTGTCTTGTTTCTATTTCTCCTTTATTGTTTTATGTATTCTGACATCAATTGTGTTTGTATGTTTTTAGTATGTAAAATGGTTGGTATAGTGTAGTAACGTGGTTTGTATGTAATGGTTGGTATAGTGTAGTAACTTGTATTGTTTGTATGTAATGGTTGGTATAGTGTAGTAACTTGTTGTTTGTAACTTGTATTGTTTGTATGGTGGTTGGTATAGTGTAGTAACTTGTGTTGTTTGTATGTAATGGTGGTTGGTATAGTGTAGTAACTTGTGTTGTTTGTATGTAATGGTTGGTATAGTGTAGTAACTTGTGTTGTTTGTATGTAATGGTTGGTATAGTGTAGTAACTTGTGTTGTTTGTATGTAATGGTTGGTATAGTGTAAACTTGTGTTGTTTGTATGTAATGTGGTAGTAAACTTGTTGTTGTTTGTATGTAATGGTGGTGTTGGTATAGTGTAGTAACTTGTGTTGTTTGTATGTAATGGTTGGTATAGTGTAGTAACTTGTATAGTTTGTAGTAACTTGTGTTGTTTGTATGTAATGGTAATGGTTGGTATAGTGTAGTAACTTGTTGTTTGTTTGTATGTAAACTGTGTTGTTTGTATGTAATGGTATAGTGTAGTAACTTGTGTTGTTTGTATGTAATGGTTTGGTATAGTGTAGTAACGTGTGTTGTTTGTATGTAATGGTTGGTATAGTGTAGTAACTTGTGTTGTTTGTATGTAATGGTTGGTATAGTGTAGTAACTTGTGTTGTTTGTATGTAATGGTTGGTATAGTGTAGTAACTTGTGTTGTTTGTATGTAATGGTGATGGTATAGTGTAGTAACTTGTGTTGTTTGTATGTAATGGTGGTATAGGTATAGTGTAGTAACTTGTGTTGTTTGTATGTAATGGTTGGTATAGTGTAGTAACTTGTGTTGTTTGTATGTAATGGTTGGTATAGGTATAGTGTAGTAACTTGTGTTGTGTGTTGTATGTAATTGTATAGTGTAATGGTTGTTTGTATGGTATAGTGTAGTAACTTGTGTTGTTTGTATGTAATGGTTGGTATAGTGTAGTAACTTGTGTTGTTTGTATGTAATGGTGGTTGGTATAGTGTAGTAACTTGTGTTGTTTGTATGTAATGGTGGTATAGTGTAGTAACTTGTGTTGTTTGTATGTAATGGTGGTTGGTAGTGTAGTAACTTGTGTTGTTTGTATGTAATGGTGGTTGGTATAGTGTAGTAACTTGTGTTGTTTGTATGTAATGGTGGTTGGTATAGTGTAGTAACTTGTGTTGTTTGTATGTAATGGTTGGTATAGTGTAGTAACTTGTGTTGTTTGTATGTAATGGTGGTTGGTATAGTGTAGTAACTTGTGTTGTTTGTATGTAATGGTGGTTGGTATAGTGTAGTAACTTGTGTTGTTTGTATGTAATGGTGGTTGGTATAGTGTAGTAACTTGTGTTGTTTGTATGTAATGGTGGTTGGTATAGTAATGGTGGTTGGTATAGTGTAGTAACTTGTGTTGTTTGTATGTAATGGTGGTTGGTATAGTGTAGTAACTTGTGTTGTTTGTATGTAATGGTGGTTGGTATAGTGTAGTAACTTGTGTTGTTTGTATGTAATGGTGGTTGGTATAGTGTAGTAACTTGTGTTGTTTGTATGTAATGGTGGTTGGTATAGTGTAGTAACTTGTGTTGTTTGTATGTAATGGTGGTTGGTATAGTGTAGTAACTTGTGTTGTTTGTATGTAATGGTTGGTATAGTGTAGTAACTTGTGTTGTTTGTATGTAATGGTGGTTGGTATAGTGTAGTAACTTGTGTTGTTTGTATGTAATGGTGGTATAGTGTAGTAACTTGTGTTGTTTGTATGTAATGGTGGTATAGTGTAGTAACTTGTGTTGTTTGTATGTAATTGTAATGGTGGTGTTGTTTGTATAGTATAGTAACTTGTGTTGTTTGTATGTAATGGTGGTATAGTGTAGTAACTTGTGTTGTTTGTATGTAATGGTGGTTGGTATAGTGTAGCAACTTGTGTTGTTTGTATGTAATGGTGGTTGGTATAGTGTAGTAACTAGTGTTGTTTGTATGTAATGGTGGTTGGTATATTGTTGTTTGTGATGTACGGCTCAATTATGTTATTCGTCATGTGATCTTCAAACTTTAGTAGTGGTTTGATAGTTTTGGAATTAAGAATTTCACGGGGAAATTGATGGAGTAATTCCTTTGACAATTTTGAACATGAAGGCTAGTCTGAGCTGTTGTCTTCGATATTTGAGATCAGTGAGGTTTTGATCCTTGAGCGTTTGTGTAAAGTAAGGACATCAATCATTTCAATAGTAGAAATATTATCTTTTGCTAACCACTTTTCCTTTTTTCGTCTCTGTACAACTTCAGCTGCTATCCTCCACATCACAGCTTTCTGTTTCCGTTCATTAATAATCTGCAAAAGTGCAAAGGGCCTAAGCATTAGTGCCGCAGATAGTTTTACAGTTAAAAGTTTTGAAATAAATGTGTGTACATGTTGTTTAAATTGAACAATGGTCTGAGCTCTTATAAAAATGCTGACTGTGGAGTGTAGATAAAGACAAACAGTGAGGCAAGGGGCATGTCGGAAGTGAAGGTAATGGTATAAGATAATATGAAAAGCCCCATAGCAACAAAGACAGGAGACAAATACAAGAATACACAGAAAAAAATCCTGGCCACCATGGGGATCGAACCCGCGAACTCTGCGTCGGCACCCATCGCCTCACCAAGAAAAGAAGGCGTGCTTCCAACCGAGTTTATTACTAACTTTTTGCTCGGTTGGTAGCACGTTTTCTTTTCATGGTGAGGCGATGGGTGTTGACGCAGCAGAGGTTGCGGGTTCGGTCCCCATGGAGTGGTAGCCAGGATTTTTTTCTGTGTATTCCTTGTATTTGTCTCGTTTTTGTTCCTATGGGGCTTTCATTTTCATATGATCTTATTTCATTAACTTGACTGTGGAGTGGAAGCTGCACAAGGTGTATTTGTCAATGTTACACATAAGTTGGTATCGTTGTTGGAGAGGTTGTGCCCGTTGTTAGACTTCGTTCTCGGTGTATAGCTGTTGAAGAATTGATACTTGTGAATAGCATTAGCAACGTCTCCGGTAAGAATACGGCGTGTTATGACCAACCTGGTGAACTTGTGGTGCTGTACCAATGGTTCCCACTTCAGGACTCTCAGTAATTTTAGTGATGCTGACGTATCTCGCCGTACAGCGTTGTACTTTTCAATTCCGGATACGTCCTTTGGTGAAGGTACTGATAATAATAATACTTGTTATAAATTTTTAAAAAGGCAAAAAAGTAATAAAGTAATAAAAATCATTTTAAAAAACTCACGCTTTTTTTTTTGTTCTTTTGTTTTATTTTTCTTTGCTCTTTAATCTTAATTCAAATTAACATATTTGCATGAAAATTTGAAACAAATTTATTCAAATAACATCAAATTAAAAACAAAGGTAACAATTCAATAATAGTAATAATAATAATAATAATGTCATATTATTTATAACAATGTACAAGAAAGGATGAATAACCAATGAAGTAAGGAAAGAACAAAGACGAAAAAACAAACAAACAGAAAATCGTGTATGTTGAAACATAAATGACAGCATGTAGTAAACGTAATAATTGTTCCATGAAGCCAAGCCTTCTGTGATTGTCAAAAAATTAACCTAGAAAACAGATTTTGTTAAAAAAAATTTTTTACACAAAATCAATCAAACATAAAAATAATAACAAGTCCATGAACATTCAAACAAACAGTTCCCCCCCCTCTCTAAAAATAGTAAGGAATGATGATGAAGGTTCAGATGAATGGGAAAATGAAATACCAACAAAAAACCCAACACGTTAAGGAAAGAAATCAAAAGAAAACAAAAAAAGAACCCCCCCCCCCCCCCCAAAAGAAACAGATAAGAGGAAGTGGGAGGAAAAGCTTGGTCGGATTGTTTCATTGCAATTTACCCAAGTCACTGCATACGGTGATCTTAGGGTGACTCAAGAGTGAAACAGCAAGATGAAAGACATGTGAGAGGTTGAAGAATTTACGACTCACTACTCTGACCCCCCCCCCCCCCCCCCTATCCCTTTTCACTTGAAAACAATAATACAATAAACTACAGAAGAATGGGTCCTAAAGAAAAATTGATAGGTCAATGAAAACCCTGTGTGTGTGTGTGTGTGTGCATTTCATTATTCCAATAATAAAAATAATAATAATAACAATACTACTACTACTACTACTACTACTACTACTAATAATAATCCAATAGGAGATATATTTATATAAAGAAATGGATGTAATAAATGTAGAAAAAGGGATGAAACGGCGCAATTGACCAGTACAATGCATCAGTGAACGACAATGTAAATGTAATGATTGATGGACAGACAAAAAGTACCATGGGTGTAGTGTACAAAAAGTTGTATTGGTTACCGGAAGGACACAACACATTAGATAAAGATACAGGATTGTTTGTTTCTGTGAAATTTTCCCCATCCACCATATGCGGTGGTGTGGTCGGGGTGAATGAAGAAAAGAGGGAATAGCAAGATGAAAGATAAGTGAAAGAGGTAAAGGAAAGAAGTAGGACCTACCAGCAACACCCCCCTCACCCACACACACACACAATACAACAACAGACACAGCATTGACATAATGTTTGTACAAAGGGAGCATGATTTGACACTGCTTGTTAGATTGTTTCTTTGAAGTTTAGCGGTTTACCATTGCGGTGATCTCAGGTGAATTAAGAAGAAACAGCAAGATGAAAGACAAGTGAATAAAGAAGGAAAGGAAAGAAGTAAGACCTACCAGCAGCGCCCGCCTACCGCCCGTTTTGACACTGTAATAATAAATGCAGAACTGACAATGTAATAAATTCAGAATCGACACACCACATAACAATTGATACAGGATTGACACACTACATAACAATTGATACAGGATTGAAACACTACATAACAATTGATACAGAATTGACACACTACATAACAATTGATACAGGATTGACACACTACATAACAATTGATACAGGATTGGCACAACACAATTGATACAGAATCGACACAACACAATTGATACATGATTGACACACATTAATACAGGATTGACACACTACATAACAATTGATACAGGATTGACACAACACAATTGATACAGGATTGACTCACTACATAACAATTGATACAGGATTGACACAACACAATTGATACAGGATTGACTCACTACATAACAATTGATACAGAATTGACACAACACAATTGATACAGGATTGACACAACACAATTGATACAGGATTGACACAACACAATTGATACAGGATTGACACACTGTCACAAATACAAAAATTGACACAGTAGACCAGATACGGGGTTTACAAAAATACAATTGATACAGGTTTACAGAGTTTACACACTGTAGTGTAACAAATACAAAAATTGACACGGTAGACCACATACATGATGGACACAGTACAGCAGGTGCAAGGTAGACACAAAATATAATAGTTATAGTTATAGGCACGACAGGTACATACATGTATATGTGTTTCATTGAAATTTACCCCGTCAACCATAATCTGTGATCTCAGGATGAGTTAAGAGGAGACAGCCAAGACGATAGGTAGGTGAAAAGAGTGAAGAAAGGAAAGAAGTAGGACCCACCAGAAGCGCCTTTTCGCTTGCTTTATTGAAATTTTCCATCTTACACCCACCATATGCAGTGATCTCAGGGTGAGTTAAGAGGAGACAGCCAAGACGATAGGTAGGTGAAAAGATTGAAGAAAGGAAGAAGTAGGACCCACCAGAAGCGCCTTTCGCTTGCTTTATTGAAATTTTCCATCTTACACCCACCATATGCAGTGATCTCAGGGTGAGTTAAGAGGAGACAGGCAATACGATAGGTAGGTGAAAAGAGTGAAGAAAGGAAAGAAGTAGGACCCACCAGAAGCGCCTTTTGCTTGCTTTATTGAAATTTTCAATCTTACACTTACACCCACCATATGCAGTGATCTCAGGGTGAGTTAAGAGGAAACGGTGAGATGAGGACAGATAAGTGAAAGAGAGAAAGGAAAGAAGAAGAAGTAGGAAGTGCCCGCCAACCGCCCGCAAGCAAAACACGGTCACAGATTCGGGACGGACACAGGTACTGCGAGCTGGCGACACGGACCAATAACATCTCGTTGTCGGCATTGGCAAACGGGATCCCTAGCTTAACATCTTTCTATGAAGCATTAGAACGACAGTGTATTATTCCTTGACAGCGTATTATTCCTTGACAGCGTATTATTCCTCCATTACACATCAAGATTCCCACTCCCAGTGACAACCGTACTAAATAAGCTGTTTGACTTAACGACAAAGGCGGACAACATTTGAGAATGTCGCGACCAAATTTGAAGTAAATAAAACGCAGAGCTTCAGTTGCCCTTCACACGAAAGCATATTATTTTTATTCACACTTCATAATTCCATCGATTTAAGTTTAGGCGTCATATTGCATTCAAGCTCCTCTTATCTTATTCAATTTAAGTGTTTCCCCCTTTAAATTTACTTCCGATAACAAACTTTCGCGAAGTGGTACCATTTATCTCGATTAGATTTGATCGAACAAAATTTGAGACAGATTCTTGAAGAGAACAGAGTTTTTTTTTAAAATAATCTTAGTACGGTATTTACAAGAAAATGTTAAAAAAAAAACAACAAAACAAACTAAAGCGATTATAATTATTCAACGTGGAAATTAATACCCTCTGATGTCAATGTCATGGATTAGCCATACTGAATATTTTTCTGCCGCAGCTAGACATGGCCTCTAACCTCTGACCCATGGCATTCAGTTCCAGGAGTGCATGGGAGAAGTAGATCTTACCACGTAACTAAATACATGAACGATGTACTGACGAAAAAGGTACACGAGTGGGTTTGTTTTTTGCACTGGCGTTGAATGAATGAATGAATGAATGAATGAATGAATGAATGAATAAATGACTACCCAAGCCATGATGTTGTCAAATACAATTAACAACATATGCAGGATGAAGACAATGATATGCAGGATGAAGACTGGAAACAAATCCACACACCCCCTCCCCCATCCCTCAAAACAATTTTGAGAATTGAGACTCGTACCAAGTATGGCTGTGTTTTATGGTGGGTGCAGCCAATGAATGTAAGCTACGACAAGACTCCTCTTGGTTAGAACTTACGAGTTAGAGTGGATGAATGCTTAGCATGAATCAATATTATTAATCAATGCAACAACGATGACAATGTATTTCAATTCCACTCAGTCATTCTGTGATGGTACAGTAGGACATGTAGTGTAACGTTAGATTGTCATCTAAATAAAGAAGAAAGCAAAGGTCGGCAAATTGTAATAACACACTGATTCGTGGATGTGTCATTCTCCACAGTTAAAAAATATATAATCGAAACCCCCCCCAAAAAAAATAAATCTAGTTAAACAAGGACAAATCGCATGAACATCGATGAAAACTCAAAAATTATCAATGAGGCAAAAATATACTCCTTTCCTTTCATATAGAAAAGGCATTCTAAATTTGTTTGTTTAAAAGTAGATATTTGCAAGAAAAATAGGTTGTTCATTTTTGTTTTGTTTTTGTACATGGAAACACATGGTGGATCATTGCAATTAAATGTACAGAAAATTAAAAAAAAACTCCAAACAATGGTTAAAAAAGCCATTGCGGCTCGCTCAGTTCAAGGCCGAAATTATACTACTACACTACAATTATTATACTTATTGTGGTGAGTCACGTTCGATGGAAACACTTTATATCCCGTCTTGATGACCACAGTATAACTGTCTGCTCACGTATATACAAATCATAGTCGTCAGCTAGGGATATATAGTGTTTTAATTGAACTCAACTCACTGCTGTTAGTCACACCGTAGTAGTAGTAGTAGTAGTAGTAGTAGTAGTAGTAGTAGTAGTAATAGTAGTAGAAGAAGAAGAAGAAGAAGAAGAAGAAGAAGAAGAAGCAGCAGCAGAAGCAGCAGCAGTAGCAGTAGCAGTAGTAGTAGTAGCAGTAGTAGTAGTAGTAGTAGTAGTAGTAGTAGTAGTAGTAGTAGTAGTAGTAGTAGTAGTAGTAGTAGTAGTAGTAGTAGTAGCAGCAGCATAATTTTGGCTTTACTTGTACATTTGGTCGCTTTAGTCCCTTCAGTGACAGTAGAACGACTGGGAAGAAAGTAGCAACGTCGTTCTCAAGAGCTCAACACCACCCCCCCCTTCCCCCTCCCCCCACCCAGTCCTAATCCCTGGAAGAGACCGGTACTGTACACTACTGTCACACACACACACACACACACACACACACACACACACACACACACAGAACTGAAGCCCTTTTTGAGTTAAAGCTTCAAATACAAAGTAAATTTTGTTACACCACTAACACTACTACTACTACAAGTAATATCAGGCCCACAAGCAGTGAACTGGGAAAAGTGTCAAAGTCATAAGTTTACATGGAACAAAAGTTGAAACAAACCATGAATCAATGTTATTACACTAAAAAACTGCCTAATAATAATGATAATAATAATAATAATAATGATAATAATAATAATAAATAATAATAATAATATAATAATAATAATAATAATGATAATAATAATAATAATAATAATAATAATAATAATAATAATGATAATAATAATAATAATAATAATAATAATAATGATAAATAATAATAATAATAATAATAATAATAATAATATTCATAATAATAATAATAACAACAACAACAATTTACAAGTATTCAATACAAGAACATAAAAATGTGGTCAAGTGAAGAAAGCAAAGTAAAAAAATAAATTTAAAAAATTGTGAATTAAAAATACTGTACAACTTTCAACTTTATACAAAGACAAAGGCGTGTCTAACCCGACACTCATTGAGGGTGAAAAAAACCCCCCAACTGAAATTAAAAATACAGGCATGTCATTCAATATCAAAGTCACGAAAAAATTGCATTGAATATATAATACACTGGCATCATGGTGGTACTATTTATATTCCAACTCACTCAGGGCTGCAATTGTAGCGCGCTATGTTACAAAATCCTAGATTTGGCAAATAATATCAACTTATAAATTGGGAAGAGCAGGGAAAGGCGGGGGGGGGAGGACACAAACACATCTAAAAATGAAAGAAAGAAAGAACAGTACATATGAAAATGAGTGACATCACTTGTGACTCTTAAAAAAAAAGACTGAGCAGTAAAAACAGTCACTGTCACCCGTCACACAGATCTTTACTTCGTGTGTGTAATATATATATAAATATATATATATATATATATATATATATATATATATAAATATATATATATATATATATATATATAGCTTCAGGAGATTGAATTTTTTATTTCAGTTTAACTTCTTTCAACTTCCTTCCACAGTGCTGTAAGTAGAACATAAACAACACAACGACACTGTAACTGCAGCAAGCAGTAAAGAATATAATATAATATATAATATAATATAATATAATATAATATAATATAATATAATATAATATAATATAATATAATATAATATAATATAATGAAAGACCTAAAAAAAAAACCCAAGTAGGCCTATCTCGTTCTCCTGGTTTCTCAAAAACGGATCAAACAATTTTCTTGAAAGTTACATATCCACCATGGATAACATAAAGCAGGTCCGTCCCTCGTGTAGATCCCAACGCTCTGTGCAGCCTGTTAAAAATACCTTTGCTGTTTACAAGGCAGTCCGAGCAAAATTAAAAAAACCTAACCACATGTACCAAAAAACCCAGATCACCATAGCTGCAGACGCGAGTGAAATCAAATCAAATCAAATCAAATCAAATCAAATCAAATCATCCATACAATGATATAATGCACCAGGCTCACTCGGAGATAATGGTGGATTACGATTTCTTTTTATTATAAAAGCTCCCAAACTTTGATTGCGGTAAACTCAGCCACCGCTGTATCAGGGTGCGGGTGATATCAAGTACGATTATTAGATCAGATTATTACTCGATACTCAGGACTGAGATTACAGTGCAGGCTTTTTGATTTGTAATGACCGGAAATCAGATCTAATAACGCTAAAGTTTCCTCGATCAATCTTTTCCCAAATTAACAAAATACTGATTTGATGCAATAATTCATTTGCTAATATAAGAACGGTAATCAGTTAAATCAGGCTATTTGAAATCTACATACAAATATGATGGTCGTGGATACAGTGGTTCCTGACTTCCCTTAAAGTTAGAAAGTCAGCTTTATATATATATATATATATATATATATATATATATATATATATATATATATATATATATATATATATATATATATATATATATATATATATATATATATATATATATATATATATATATATATATATATATATATATATATATATATATATGTACATACATATATATATGTATATACAAGTACAGGCATGTTATACCCCAGGTGATATCAAAAACGATTATTAGTATTACTATTAGTTAGATCGAGTCAGTACTCAGTACAGTACTCAGTACTGAGGTACACGGGTAGTCACGAATGATACATGTCCAACTTTTTCATTATAAAACCATTTTCTTTCATGACGGCTTAGGTGAATGAAGATTCTACCAAAAGTCAAAGACTGGGAGACTGAAATTTTCATTAATTAATTGAAGGTAATTTCTTGAAAAAAAAAAATTATCAAACGATTTTACCATCTACTAAACCTTTTAACGTGAAATTTATCTGCACTCGGGGTAGCCTTGATGAAAACTGTCAGTGTCGGTGTCAATGAAGTTGCGCTTCGCATATGGCCCATTTGAGTGTGTAGTCTTCAAGTTTGTTTCTTCTTTCTATTTCTCATACATCTTCTTACAGTTCCTTGGATAAAGAATGTAGATTAAGACAGAATATACTACAATTCCCAAAAATTACTTGAGAAACTGCAATCCCCAGTTCAGTTCGGTTCTAATGAGGGTAGACCTTCTTTTTGAAAAAAAACTCAGGTCAAAGGTTACACACGCATCTTACACCCCGGGTGATAAGAAGTACGGTTATTAGACCGGATCAGTATTCAATTACCGAGTTTACGCAGGTAGGCAGGAACAGTAGTATTCCAACTTTTTAATCATAACCTGTTTAAAATGACGACCTAGGTAAATGAAAATTCTACTCAATGTCACTTCTGGTGGAAAACTTCCTGAAATGAAAATGAAAATGAACTTGGAATCTGTTAGAACCTATATGCACAAGACAGTTGGTTACTCTTGGTCTTAGTGGCCTGGCAACAGAGCCTTTGGCGAACAGAGAGCGACCAACTCAGAATGTTTTAATATAGCTAAAGCATGACCTACAGCCTCACCCATTTACAAGACAATAATTGATATTGATTTAACTTTTTTTCATTATTTATGAGCACTTGTGATTTGTTTGTTTGTTTCGTTGAAAATTACCCTGATCCACCATTGCGGTGATCACAATGAACACTTGCGAAGACAAAAATGAGTTATCCCAAGAGAAGACATACCTGAAATTTATTGACTTCAATGCTAGCCACAACTTACTTCAAGTAAGATTGTTGTATCAATAAGGCTCCTGAATTTGGACTTTGAAACATATATAAGCTGTAGGTAATGTAAGCATTATTATTCTACTGAGCTAGTGAGACCCAAGTTTGTTGTTGAAAGAAGAGAGTTTGAAAATGACAGTGATCATTTCATGATATAATGATAACGCTAGGCACATCAAGAGGTCATATAGAGTAAATTCCTCTTAACCACACCTATTCCAAACACAAAATTAGGCGAGAAAGCCTTCTCTTTTCAATGGACCCAAAATCTGGAACTCTCTTCCAACCAACATTAAGAACAACCAAAACATTTTTTTCCTTTAAGAAAATGTTGAAGACACATTTTTTCCTCCAGAGACAAGTTTGTTATCAATTGACACAATTGTGGCTTGTTGACATTGTAAAGCTCTTAGACTTAGCAAATCTATGTATAAGCGCAGCATAAATCTAAACATTATTAATATTACTATTATTATTATTAAATATCAACAGTCCTTACGCCCGCCTTATTGGTTCCATTGTTGTAATGCAATTGTTTTGGTCTCTTCAATCGTGGTAAGACACTTGATGACAATGATGATGATGTTATGATGATGATGTTATGATGATGAATCCGTGAGGTCATATCAAGGGGACCAATTGTCAACAAGTCAATTTATTCCTATAGTATTATCAGAGCGAGCATAGTTGACATCAGATGGGGAAATGGACAGTACTTGAGTACAGAAGGTAGGTAAATAAATGTGGCCACCTACCAACTAGCTAACATTTTATCCTTTCCTATGAAAATATTGGACATGGAGACAAAGAAACAGCTCATCAGACTGATTTTCATTCTAACTCTGCTACCACTACTTACTACTGCTAGTGCCAAAAACCTGGACCCTCAATAAAAACAGAACAAAACAAGATAAAAGCAAAAAGAAATGTCTCAGAAAGAAGCTAAACATCGCAAGAAGAAACGAAGACATAAGACAACGGGTGGGCATAGAATCAAACATGCAATAGATGTAAGTGTGAGAGACAACAAGATAAATGCTTTCGACATGTCATGAGAACGGGGCCACACCAGCCAGCCTCAAAGGCCTACAAGACAACGTGAAGTTTAACGGACTCGAGGCAGGAGGAAGACCAAGGAAAAGATATATTGATGGACAGAGTCAAGAGACCCACTCCAAAAGAACAACGTCGATCTAAAAGGCAACACACCTGGCCCAAGTCCGACAATTGCATCTCCCCTCAACACCTTGCGGTATAAGAGGACAGAAAAAAAAAAAAGGCAAGCAAGTAACAGAGTGGGAAGACCAAGACAGACGTAGCAGAGGAGCGCTGACATGGAAGCCAAGGCCGCCGGAATGACACGGGCCGAACTGAAGACTAAGACTAAGAGGGTCCCCCACAACTGTACACGCTGGTGCTGGAGGGTGTGGTTGCAGTGGCCCTATCTTCCACGAAGATTGCAGAAGCTCAAGTCTAGTAAGTCAACAGAGAAAATGTATACACTTGGAAACGCTTGTAATTGGATTAATAATAACATGCCTTTTTCAGAAATATCTATCGGATTAGCCAAGGGACATCACTATATGATGCTATTTTATTATTTTCAGTTACTTCCCTTGTTGCTATAAGCAATCAGTCCGTGATTACTTCTTTCTGATTTTCTTTGTCTTTGTAGAGTCATGAGGTTGCTTTGTTGTTTTCTTTTAGTAAGTTCTAGATTTGGCGTATGCTGGTTTTAACTAGAAAAAAAATTGTCCGTCTGAGGAAAAGAAATTATTTCTGACTAAAAGTAAATTTCGGATTAAACTTGAATGGAATTTCGGATTTAGCGGTGGAAATTCATCAAGAAACAAAAATCGGGACTTGTCACGTCTTTTGAACTAACAGTATCGGTAACTGACCTCTTCACTTACAACAAAACGACTAAAGAGACACCAAAACCAAATGGCTCTTATACTTATAGGATATACAACATGAAACACTAACATCTATGAGTACTCATATTTGTACCACGAACTATCACTGACTGAGAATGCCTTGGTCTAACTAATTGGGTCGTTATGTCTACGACAAATGAACAGTTCAAGACCCCTCTAATAATCAAAACATGTGACAAGAAAAAGTAAAAAATTGAGACCCTCAAACCCCAACATCTCCATGATTTGCTCAAGCTTGAGACACTTTGGCGTACCAAGTAATACAGATACAGAACATAAGTTTCCGACCAAGAGTTTTCGGACAAACTAAGCATTTTCGACTGTATTTCATTAAATACGGTAAAACAGAAGTTTCTCCCTCAATAAACTTATCCTGCAAATAAAAGATGTGTAATGCATACCATTTGAGAAGGATCTAAGAGAAAGAACAAAACGCTCTATTCAGACTAAAAAAACGCTACTATTACTATTAATTTTTTTTAAAAATACTACTACTACTAATAATACAATTTATTTCTATAGCACCCTTTCCCATCTTATGACAGCTCTAGGCGCATATTAACCACCCCCCCCCCAACTACTTCAGCTTTACAGATGAAGGGAAAACAACCAGGACACAATGAAAGAGGAAAATAGGAGACACAAAAACTGAGGACATAATCTTTTTATTTTATTTACTTAAATTGCATCCAATGACATTGTATCTACAAACAAAATAAACAGAAAAATTCATCACATCAAATGGTAAAAATAGCGTGGCGCGCTATAAATCTTCATAAATGAAAATATTAATGAGTCGATTGCTGATCTAGAAGTCCGTAAAAAATAGAATGTTTTCTAATCTCGTGTTCTGCAATTTATGTATTTTTCTCCCCGTAGGCAGATATGTGTATAGGTCAATGAACAAGATGATGTTTGGGGTAACGCAAAATCTGGTAGGTAGTTATTTCCCTTCTCATTCGATAACTTTTTCCCAACATCTCCGATTTCCAACAGTGAATTTAATTCAGAGCAATAAAGCATGCTGTCACAGGTCACTATAATCTTAAATAACTTTTGGTTGTATGAGAAAAGTTTGGTAACAGTGTAGAGCAGCTATATTTTCCTTGCAAAATACTTTGTAAAAATAGTTACGAACAGAAAAGCTTTGAAGCTAATCACTTCAAATGACAGATTTTCTTCTTCCACGTAGATAAGTCAGTCTAGCTCAGTGGACAAATGACAGATATTTTCTTCCATGTAGACAAGTCAACCTATCTCAGTGGAGTTTCAACTAGGGGCGGGCGGAATTATGATCTCTTCCTTGTTTTTTTAAAAGCACCTTTTGAAGCAGATCGTTTTGGAAGGGGTGGGGGTGGGAGTGGGGGGAATGACATTCTGACATACGGCCAAATGATGCATGGGGCACACAAAAAAAGAGTTGAGAACCGCTGGTCTAGCTACAGTTTTTAATATCTGGTAGCCAAAGTAACCGTTGTCGTTGAACAACCCCCCCAAAAGAAAAAAACCCCACTGTTTATCACATGGGTCCAATCATCAACCGTTACCTTGTCGCACAACGGCAGTTTCTGGTTTCATGGACAAACAATAAGCGATGCCGCACAAGGCTAGCAAACGAGACTTCATGCAGCAGGATTACAGTAATGATAACATTTTCCTCTCTCTGCAGGATTACAGTAATGATAACATTTTCCTTTCTCTGCAGGATTACAGTAATGATAACATTTTCCTCTCTCTGCAGGATTACAGTAATGATAACATTTTCCCTCTCTGCAGGATTACAGTAATGATAACATTTTCCCTCTCTGCAGGATTACAGTAATGATAACATTTTCATCTCTCTGCAGGATTATAGTGATAACATTTTCCTCTCTGTAATGATAATTTTCCTCTCTGTAGGATTACAGTAATGATAACATTTTCCTCTCTCTGCAGGATTACAGTAGTGATAACATTTTCCTCTCTGTAAGGATTACAGTAGTGATAACATTTTCCTCTCTCTGCAGGATTACAGTAATGATAACATTTTCCTCTTACTAGTGATAACATTTTCCTCTCTGCAGGATTACAGTAGTGATAACATTTTCCTCTCTCTGCAGGATTACAGTAATGATAACATTTTCCTCTCTCTGCAGGATTACAGTAATGATAACATTTTCCTCTCTCGCAGGATTACAGTAGTGATAACATTTTCCTCTCTCTGCAGGATTACAGTAATGATAACATTTTCCTCTCTCTGCAGGATTACAGTAATGATAACATTTTCCTCTCTCTGCAGGATTACAGTAATGATAACATTTTCCTCTCTCTGCAGGATTATAGTAATAACATTTTCCTCTCTCTGCAGGATTACAGTAAAGATAACATTTTCCTCTCTCTGCAGGATTACAGTAATGATAACATTACCAATCAAAACGTTTGAACACTTGCATTTATTCAATAGCCGACCACAGTGAGATGATCAAAGGAATGTAGTGCACCCTCCCCTCCACATCCCCCAAACCCCCTTTTCCCTCCTCTTTCAAGAATTTCTCCCCAAATTTACACTTGATAAAATTAACGCCCCCAAAAACAAACAAAGAGAAAACGAAGAAAAGGAGGATCCTTTTCACAACAAAGGGAAAAATTGACGAGCAACCCCCCCCCATGATAACAGTTTACAACAACAAACGATGAAGGCAAAACTAAATGCAGCTCTACGTCGGTATGCGTGAGACACTTTCTAACAAAAAATTTTCATAATGCAACATCAATCGAGGAATCCACGAGAAAAACCGCGACATCTACTGAAGCATCACGGGCACCCGAAAATTTTGGAGGAAATCTGATTTTTTTTAATATTTCAAGTAGGTTCTTAAAATGGATAACATAATAACAAGATAAGTATCACACAGTGTGCCGTGAATTTAAGAAAAAAATATATTTAAAAATCAAAAATTAAAAAATGGATTTTTTTGTAATGTGACTGTGATCGCTTCCCGTGTGAATTCTTCAACTCAATATGCATTCAGGGGACCAATTTACGATGTCCTGATGATTTTGATGAGACCTCTACACTGACTTTGTTATTACCGGTATGTTATTACATTAAGTAAGGGGGGGGTTTGCTAATGCTCAACTTTGTGGACGTCGAGTTTACGGGACATTTAAGTATAAACAATCATTCCGTCCGTCCTGTCCTGTGAGAGGGCAGGGCTAAGAAGGAAACATGGCATGGGGGTAGGCAGCTGGGGTGCAATCACACTTAAAGCACGATTGACGACTCGTCTAGTTCAAATACTTGCGGCATCGTTTGGAGCCGCAGTGGCACGGAATCTTGACTTCTTCAATGGGGAATTTGTAGTCATAGGTCAGCTCTTCGCCTCGTTTGATTCTAGGGTTACAGAGAGAATTACAGTGAATCAATTGGAGATAGTCGAGTGAAAGAGTTAAGGGAAAGAACTACGATCTGACAGCACCATCGGCCAATGACCCATAGTTACGTCTTCACATGAATTCGTTCCAACAAATAAATTGTAATTTTTGCCTCACAAAGTCTTCTAAGAGAACACCTCCCCTGTACATACAATATCTCTTACAAGAAGACAAAAAAAAAAGAAAAAAAAAAAAAAAGGTAGGCCTACAACTTATTAATTCTAACTTAATTCAAAATAGTCAACTTAATTGTCACAAAACTAAATCGTAACTATAGAAGTGCGACATAAGTCTCTGAAAATCACAAGGTATGTCGAGCATAAACTACAAGACTTACGGTCTCATGGCAAAAATGACGATGTGTTTCTTTCCATCAACTTGGATCACCTTTGAGAAACAGTTGGGCTGTTGACAAAAGAAAGTGAGAAAAATAAATCCGAGATAACAATAAGATAAGATAAGATAAGATTAGATAAGATAAGCTAAGCTAAGATCTCTTTATTTGCCCAAAAGAAAATTTGCTCTGGTCAAATCAAAATGCATAAATTACAATACAATTCATCTTATGAACTTTCACTCTCTCTTTCATTCCCAACTTCCCGATTATAATGAAACATTACAAAACCAGAAGACCCTGAGGCAGAGTGGGGGATAAAAGACAGAAAAGAAAAAAAGCAACCCCCCCCTCCAACGTCTCTCTGTCTTTCAATCTCTGCCCGGCTTAATTTACGTCTCCCTCTCTTCTGTTTACTAACACGTAGGGAAACTGATAAATGATTTAGAGCCAATCTCTGCCCGTCTTAAATTACATCTCCCTCTCTTCTGTCTCTTAATAACACATACGGAAACTGATAAAAGATTTAGAGCCAGAGAGCTTTGAAGGTCTGTATGAGAACCAATGCAAGACCAAACTCAGGAGTATACTTAGAGACAACAGCAATCCCCTTTCGCCCATACCCAAAACTAGAAGTAGAAGAGGTCGACTTATACATTTAAAATCTCTGCAGAGAGATATTTCAGATCTTTTCTTCCAAGAACCATAGGAAATTTTAACCATTCTTAACTTTGAAATGCATAATGTCCTTTTACAAATGTTAACGCAATGAAAATTGATGGATGGAGAATAAATGATTAATTTATGATGATTCAATTAATGTGTGTGAAGCTAAGCTGATTTGTCATTAATTATTGTTTATGTCTATTGCTTCACAGCACTGTCTATTTACTCACTTAGTTATCTCTCTCTCTCTCTATATATATATATATTTCTCCTAGAATATATACATTAATGATTAAATTGAGTTAAATTTGTTTTTAATTGAGGGGGGAATCGCAAAAAATATTAGGCTTACTTTTTAATTATCGATGTTTCGTTTTCATGATACTATGCAGGATAGATAGCCGCTAAATCGATCTAGCTAAACCTAAATATCCAAAAATGACGGTAAAATACTTGAAATTGATCTCAAAGTGAGTGAGGTTTGATTGATTTTGAGCGAGAAATGCATAAAATGCCTGTGACAACTAGTTTTTATAGAAGGCTAACTAGGCATCAAACCATAGCATATTATACATTGTTGGAATCGGCAGTTCAATAGTAAACTCGCTAATTTTGTACGAAACTATACCGAATCCTTACATTCAAATAAATGATGCCTATTTCAATCAATTTCATTGGCCGAGGTGGGTGTGTGTCGAAATCCGATGCAGCGATTGGCCAAGCTGATCCTTTCCTGGCGACCACGACAAAGAACTCCTTGCACCGCAGGATCTTTGAGTTGTTTTGATAGCATACAAGCTAAGACTGACGAATTCAGATTTTCAATTTTGCCGTTTTTCATCAAACTTTCATTTTCCTCATTCAGGTAAGTAAACAAATCATACTTATAGTTATTTTATGTATGTGACCATCCTATTTTGTGTTGTTTGATTGGGAATGTTGTTGTGATTCACAAGCAATGGAGATGTACGTGATATTCAAGTTGTGGTCGAATCAAAGTAGATCTAGATTCTAGACCTAAATCTGGCTCCAAATTTAGTTTCTATGCCTTGCTATATTAATTGACATCATATAAAGCAACCCTTCAACGATTTTTTTTTTAACGTAGATCTAGTATCTTGATTTGTTGTGATCAGACACCAGCGTCACATCCAGATGCTTTTCGACCAACCTGTTGATGTTTTGCTTTCTATTTTTATTAGATACGGTGCAGGGAAACGGATGGTTTTTGATAATATAGGGAACCATGTTATTTTTCCTTTTGTTGTAACACATCATTAGCTACAATAGATATTGTCACATTTATTTCAGTTTCCTTGGGAGAAAAGACTTGGTAAATTAGTTTTGTAAGGATACTCTTTCATCCTTTGTTTCCTAATTCTTTCTCATTGTTCTCATGCATTGCCTCTTCTTTTCTTCTACAGCTATTATTAGTATTATTTGTGAAGATGCCTCCTACCAAGAGTAAGAGGAAGTCGAGTAGGAAAGTGGCGATGGAGAAGGCAACCATCTTCATCTTCTCCTTCTCCGCCACCATCCATGTCAGCATCAGCCCGGAAGCTTTCTTTTCTTCCGCATGACGAGCCAGTACCATCTGATTCTCCTGTTTCTCTGGGGGCCACGATAGTACAGCTTTTCTGCCTCCAAGAAATGATTTAAGATTCTTCTTTGTTCCTTTTGTTTCCAGCCCACTTTATCTTTTGCTAAAGGTGACCAGACATTTGGACTCACCACTCTCCTGAAACTCTCGTGTACAACGTGCTGTAAGGGCCTGTTTACCTAGCATACGTCTGCAAAGACCGACAGGGTGTTCGAGGTGAACATCCATCGCAACTGGTATGGGGCGGGCAGGCCTTACAGCTTTCTGTCAGATGATGGATATCCCCCTTTTTCTCACATTAATGAACCATCGCTGGAGATCTGCCAGCTATTCGTCAACTTCAACAGCTGGAGGGCAGAGAGCAGTATGCTGCAGGTAGCTTTTGAAATGGATTTACGTCAGACGTTGAAATGGATTTACGCCGCACTCGTATGAGTATCAAGTTTTAAGTAAAATCTATCCTTTTGAAGTCTCTTTCTTATCTCTCCACAGGACTCTGACTGTTGTGAATAGTTTTTGTTGTGGTGTACCAAGTGTTTATAAGTTGTATGTCAATGTGTGAGATTATGTCATGTAAATATCAAGCATGAAATTTTATGACTAATCACATGTTTTAAAGCAAATTTTAAGCTCTTTCCACAGGTATTGGTTTGTATTTTGCATAAACATATAGTATTGGGGGTTTGAATGACTTCAATTCTTTAGAGCAATGATTTAATCCGGTTTTTCAAAGTTTTCTCAAAACGCATTTGTTTTAGGGGGTGGGGTTACAATGTACAGATTTTCTCAAAAACTATCGACACAATACCTTTGAAATTTGGCATAGCTGTTTGCAGGTAGTTTGTCTCTATATCTTATTGAGCTTTTTGTTTTAAAATGATTATGTTTTATGTAAATGGATTTTTTCAGAAATATTCTGAGAAAATGAAGGAAATTTCTAACGACCTCATGGTTTTTGACTCATATGAGCATTTAAAAAATCTATTTCAGTTATATAAAAAAGCTTCCTATGGCATCAACACTGTGTGTTTGTGTGTGACCTTCACAGCAAATTTCAATGAATTCTTATTATGGATAAGGGATAAATTATTCTCAATAGATTATATCATTTTAGGGGTCTCGGACCCAGAGTTATGCCCGTTACGCAAAAAAAGTGCACATGCAATCTTAAAAAGCAGTCAAATATGGCATACCGATGCCTATCTCACTTGTATGAAACATTAAAGACACCTATAGGTTTGTAAATGAAAAAAAAAGTGGTTTGAGAGTAGTGTCTCCTCCTCAATTCCATACTTTATAATTTCATAAAAGCTAAATGTAAAAAAAATCTTAAGTATTGAAAGAATCTTTTTCTATGTATCAGGTGGCGAGCTATGAGAAATTGAAATCGAAAGGGTTGATTCCGGTCAATGAAACCACTCAAGCGTAAAAACAACCCTAAGAGGGGACCGTCGGCTTGCCACTCACCTCACAAGAATGATTGATGAACCGAGCAGCACTGCCATGCATGGTTGCATCAACAACTTCGTCATCATCGATGCGGAACATGTAGCAGCCAATACCCTGTAAAGCAAGTGATTCGATGATAATCAGATAATGCCATGTCCCAACATGAGCAACAATCTCAGGCAAAATTTTCTCTCTCGTTTCATTGAAATATACCCCCCGTCTACCATTGTGGTGATCTTAGGGTGATTTAAGAGGAGACAGCAAGATGAAAGAAGGAAAGGAAAGAAATAGGACCGACCAACAGCGGCAGCCAACCGCCCGCTCTCGGGTGAGCAGATAATGACAAGAGTACATACAAGGGAAAAAAAAGGTCAGCAGAAGTGACAGAAGTAGTAAACCACTGTATACCACCCCAAACTTTCACATCAACAGCTGTTGGAAATAGATTTGTAAATCAACAGCACTCCTAGCATTCAATTGAGTGTAATGGCCCTCATAAATTATTCTATCTCCATCATTCAAATTCAGTGTAATGGTCCTCATGAGTGATTCCATCATTCAAATTGAGTGTAATGGCCCTCATGAGTGATTCCATCATTCAAATGGACTGTAATGGCCCTCATGAGTGATTCCATCATTCAAATGGAGTGTAATGGCCCTCATGAGTGATTCCATCATTCAAATGGAGTGTAATGGCCCTCATGAGTGATTCCATCATTCAAATGGAGTGTAATGGCCCTCATGAGTGATTCCATCATTCAAATGGAGTGTTATGGCCCTCATGAGTGATTCCATCATTCAAATGGAGTGTAATGGCCCTCATGAGTGATTCCATCATTCAAATGGAGTGTAATGGCCCTCATAAGTGATTCCATCATTCAAATGGAGTGTAATGGCCCTCATGAGTGATTCCATCATTCAAACTGAGTGTAATGGCCCTCATAAGTGATTCCATCATTCAAATGGAGTGTAATGGCCCTCATGGTGATTCCATCTCAAATGGATTAATGGCTCTCAAATTGATTCCATCATTCAAATGGAGTGTAATGGCCCTCATAAGTGATTCCATCATTCAAACTGAGTGTAATGGCCCTCATGAGTGATTCCATCATTCAAATTGAGTGTAATGGCCCTGAGTGATTCCATCATTCAAACTGAGTGTAATGGCCCTCATAAGTGATTCCATCATTCAAATGGAGTGTAATGGCCCTCATTCCATCATTCAAATGGAGTGTAATGGCCCTCATAAGTGATTCCATCATTCAAATGGAGTGTAATGGCCCTCATAAGTGATTCCATCATTCAAATGGAGTGTAATGGGCCTTATTCCCTCATGAGTGATTCCATCATTCAAATGGAGTGTAATGGCCCTCATGAGTGATTCCATCATTCAAATGGAGTGTAATGGCCCATTCAAATGAGTGATTCCATCATTCAAATAGAGTGTAATGGCCCTCATGAGTGATTCCATCATTCAAATGAGTGTAATGGCCCTCCTGAGTGTATTCCATCTAAGTTATTCCATTATTCAAATGGAGTGTAATGGCCCTCATAAGTGATTCCATCTCCATTATTCAAATTGAGTGTAATGGCCCTCATGAGTGATTCCATCATCATTCAAATTGAGTGTAATGGCCCTCATGAGTGATTCCATCTTCAAATTATTCAAATTCCATCATTCAAATGGACTGTAATGGCCCTCATGAGTGATTCCATCTTCAAATGGATTATTCAAATTCCATCATTCAAATGTGTAATGGCCCTCATGAGTGATTCCATCATCAAATGGAGTGTAATTCAAGTGATTCCATCATTCAAATGTGTAATGGCCCTCATGAGTGATTCCATCTCCATTATTCAAATTCAAACTGAGTGTAATGGCCCTCATAAGTGATTCCATCATTCAAATGGAGTGTAATGGCCCTCATAAGTTATTCCATTATTCAAATTAATTCAAACTGAGTGTAATGGCCCTCATAAGTGATTCCATTCCATTATTCAAATGGAGTGTAATGGCCCTCATAAGTGATTCCATCTCCATTATTCAAATTGGAGTGTAATGGCCCTCATGAGTGATTCCATCATTCAAATTGAGTGTAATGGCCCTCATGAGTGATTCCATCATTCAAATGAGAGTGTAATGGCCCTCATGAGTGATTCCATCATTCAAATGGAATGTAATGGCCCTCATGAGTGATTCCATCATTCCAAATCAAATGGAGTGTAATGGCCCTCATAAGTGATTCCATCATTCAAATTGAGTGTAATGGCCCTCATAAGTGATTCCATCATTCAAATGGACTGTAATGGCCCTCATGAGTGATTCCATCATTCAAACTGAATGTAATGGCCCTGGCCCTCAAATAAGTGATTCCATATCAAATGGAGTGTAATGGCCCTCATAAGTTATTCCAATTCAAATTTTGGCCAAAATTCCACATTTCAAATTGCCAGCTCTCCATTATTCAAATTGTGCCCTCATGAGTGATTCCATCATTCAAATAGTCTTATCTCCCATTATTCAAATCTCCTCATTTTTCTCCATTCTAAGGTGACTTGGAGTGGTCCCATCTCCATTATTCAAACGAGCTCATGAGTGATTCCATCTCCATTATTCAAACGGAGTATAATGGCCCTCAAGTGATTCCTCTCCAATCAAAAGTATTGGCCCTCATGAGTTCCATCATTCAAATTGAGCCCCCAGTGGTTGGCCCCCAAGTGATTCCATCATTCAAACTGAATGTACTGGCCCTCAGAGTGATTCTTTGTTTTTCAAAATACATTTTGCCAGCTCAGTGCTACCTCGTCCTCCACTCTCCTCTTTTTTTTCTAAGGTGACTTGGTGGTCCAGAGGCTAGGTGCCATTTCAATCAAAAGGTGGATCAACTTCTTTGCACCTTTAGTCCCATCCCATCAGTGACGGACGATAAAGGGAGGTCCCCCATGTACAGATCACAACACTTTGTGCATGTTAAAGATCCCTTGGCTATTAACAGAGCAGTCCAGTCAAAATTTGAAATTCTACTAATGTCCCTGAGATCACCCCAGTTGTGGATGTGGGTGTAGTCAAATCAAATCAAATAATAATTAAAAAAAACTCCAAAAAAAAACTTATGTGAGTGTTTATAAACTTCAAATTTCAATGATGTATCTTGATAGTGAACCTCCTTGAGTTGTAGTATTGGAAATGCATTTGTGTTCTACGTCCATACATTTTACAAAGAATCAAACGGCTTGTTATCTAATCTTTCAAAACTGGGGAAAATAGAGGAAAGACAGGAAACACAAGGGAAAAAGCTCAAGAGGGCCGCCATGAATAATCTGGAGGAGAGATATCGAGACGGAGATGTCGAGACGGAGATATCGAGACGGAGATGTCCAGACGGAGGAAAACTTGGGGAGAGCTGCAGACGTTGACGCAGAAAAGGGATGACTGACGGCTCTGTGTTGATGGCCTGTGCTCCACAGGGAGTTGAGAGGCAAAGAAGAAACAGGAAACAGGAAAGACAAGATATAGCATGGAGGTACTCCCAATCAGCCAAGCCACTCTAATTGTGCTTTGGCAGAGAGAAAAAAAGCAAAAAGAAAAGAAAAAATCACTTTAAAATTCATTGATACACTTAAAAGACCAAAACAAACAAATTTTTAGAAGTAAATAAATTCTTAATTCGCACTTAAGTTCACAACATTTTTACGGTGATAATGTCGTCGATACCAAAAAAAAAACCCGAGAGCTTTACCTTGCTTTCATAATACTTTTCTCTCTTGTCCGTCAGAGACGCCCGGATGACCTCCCTGCATACTCTATGACCATCTCGCCCGCGTCGATGTTGCGCTTGCAAAACAGCCCACGGCCGTGGATCTTTGACCTGTAGACGTCCACGGCTTCCTTGGCGAAGGTTTTGAGTTTGCGGAATCGCATGGCCATGGGTAGACTCAAGCTGGTGGCACGTCTGTAAGAGGGAAATTAAAAGGGTTAAAGTCAAAGTAAGTAAGTCCCATAGTCCCGAGTTGTTGCATCGGTTGCTGAGCTGTCAGGCGGCTGGACTGGAAATCATTAAGTCCCGGGTTCGAATCCTAGTAAACCTAGGTCGGATGTTGTGTTCCTTGGGAAAGACATTCAACACACATTCCCCCCCCCATTCTATCCCGGTGCAAATGGGGACCAGCACCAGCTTGGGAGTAAACACACCTCGTCAGACATGTGTCCTGGCCAGGGGGTGGTTATTTTTACCTGTTCCGCTTTACGTTATTGAAACCGGGATAAGCTCCGGCCCTATGGGCTGTAAACGCTTTGTAGGGAACTTTACTTTTCTTTACATACTCTAGAGAGTTGAGCATTGGGTTATCGGGAGCAGTAGCATCCTCATTCTTTCTAGGCATACGGCATAGTGTGGTAGTAGTTTGCACCACTGCTTTCCCCGTCGTCTTTTACTTTCGCCGAGTCTGTGAACAGCATTTCACTGCTGGATGAACAGGAGGGCCAGCAAATTTTGCCTGGACTGGGAATCAAACTCAGATCTCCTTGGCGGTAGACAGACGCTCTGCCGACTGAGGTACCAGCACCTTTAACTCTCTCCTTACCAGCTATTTTTTAAAGAATTTATGTGGTTTTGCGTGCACATTTATTTGAGCCAAATTTTACACCAATAAATATAACATACATATTCATGCCATACATCACTTTGTTCAGAAATGGAAGCTCTACAAAATTATGTAAGTTTGATAAGGACACAATTAAAATTTATTTGTAAAATTTGCATGAAATTTTTTTTTAAATAAAAAAGAAAAGATTTTTCCAGAAATTTGGAAAACCCAAAGAAGGAAAAAACCCAACATAGACAATTATGGTCAAAACAATTGCATTAGGCATAATTAAAAAAAAAAACATCCAGAGGGCAAAATGAATATGATAGGGTAACGGTCGCAAAAACACAAAAATCTTACTCTACCATCTAAATTAGTACCCTTCTGTAAAACGGCAGCTTTTACTTTATACAGAGAATAACCAATGAAATACCAAGATGTAGCACAAATAATGTGCAAAGTAATTTACATGTTTCAACTGTGAAAATATTGTATTATATTTCAATTACAATTATTCTAATTAATTAAAAAAAATATTTTAAAAAGTAAAAAAAATAAGACGGTTACTAAGGAAAGTCCAAAAACAAAATGGCGGTGATCGTTGGAGTGACGCTATCGAGGTGCTCGTTGTCTATTTTTATATTTTCTAAATAAAAGTATTATTTTCAATGCATTTTTGGATTATTTGACCCTTTTTCCATACTTGACCAACAGGATGACTCAATTGTAAAAATATTTCCCAAGAACGGTGTCTAGAGTGAGGTTAACCGTATCGTTCCATACGGAATGATTTTCCTGTTAGTGGTAAGGAGAGTGTTTGGGGTTAACCGTATCGTTCCAAAGGAACGATTCTCCTGTTAATAGTAAGGAGAGAGTTAATGTTCAGGAAAAACAGGAAGACTGAAGTTCACAAGTCTAGAGCAATGTTTAAAAAACAAGAGAAAATAGGTGTTGTAAATAAAATACTAATCATCACGTTGCTTTAAATGATGCCTCTCTTTTCTATAAAGCTTGCAATACAGCAATGAAAACAGAAAATGTCGTCGATGATGGCAAAAGGCGACTGCCGTTGCCGTCGTTTTCTTACCTGGCAGATTTCAGTGCCATCTCCTCCTCCATTTCCCTCTCCTCTTCACCTGGTTTTATTCGGGTACAGCTGACTTGAGGAAGTTAAACATGTCGTACGGTTTGCGATTCAGGAAAATTTCAGATCGAGCTGAACCGGACACATTCAAAGGCACTTCCTGTAATTAGAGCAAAACAAATCTTGGGTCATGATGTCGTGGAGGACAAAAAGAAGAAGAAGAAGAAAACAAGAGTACTGAGTGTTACAGGCAGGCAAAGGGTACCATCATGTCATCTTTACTGAAGCCTGGAAATCACAGCCAGCAGATGAATTAAAGAAAAAAAAGGGTAGCCGGCGTATTAATAAATAAGTTAACCCCAACACTGTTAGTTACTTGAATAAAACAACTAGCATTAAAAAGTAGGAGTTGTTCAAAAGTCGGCTCAGACAGCCTGAAGGCCTGTCTAGTCTCACCAAGAAGCCTTATTTCCTGCTAACCATCGGCTCAGAGGTGTATTGTCCCACTTACACATTTGACCATTCTGAAGTTATAATCCTTATCAGATTCATAAACGTGTATTTACCCTCTCTCATTGTACCCAAATATGTTTCATACGCAAGTTTCATACGTGCATTCACCAAACCTTTCGTAATTGGAAAAATAACCGATGGACACACACACACACACACACACACAGTGTGTTGTATTGTGACCTTCCGCCGAACCCATCAGACTAGACGTCACTGAAACCCTGGGGTTCAATCGGAACTCAGGTTAAGAAGCACTGCTTTAGAGTGGAGCCTTATATCTTCTCAAAACGAGTTTTGAGCCAATGCAAAGCCGGGAAAGTTCCATAGACCTCGAGCTTGTCTCAGTTTTGATGACGTGAAGAAGCACATGATGAATGATAAGAGAATAGCTGCCACATCAGCATTCGGTTGCTAAAACAGTAGGTAGAACCGAAAGGCAGCCCTCGGAGAAAGTGGGAAGAAGACATAAAAAGCTGTTATATGCCATACTGACATCAGAGTGTAAAGCTTGTAGATACAATTAATCAACGTTACCACACACCTGATCTGCCAATTCCAAGTCGTAACGGTGGAATTTAAACTTGTAGTTATGGTGGCAGTGGACGGCTCCGTACAGCTGCTCTATCAGGTACACCACGGCGTCGTGGTCCACCCCAAACATGTTCCTGCCGGAGATTCCCGCGTAAGAGAGTTGCTTCATCCTAGCAGCCGTGCGTACGTCCTTGACCTTTTCAATGACCTGGTTCCAAGCATCTGCACAAAACAACGTGAAAAAACCCCCAAAAACCAGTAAATTTTCTGAATGAAAATATCAGGCCTTACATTATATTGTTAATGACCAAAAATGTATGCTGTTTAGACCTATAGTGAACAAAAAATCCAAGAAAAATAACTGGCATAACATAAGAAGAGATGACTGGAGAGAATGCATGAGGCAACTTGAGAAAGCAAACGAGACAATTGTAATGGTACAAAAGTGGGACTTGAGAAAATGCATATATGAAAAAGTTGAGAATAACTCCTAAAGAATGACAATCTTAATCTCAATCCATAATCAAAATCCGTTTTTACAAAGAACCACACCCCCCCCCCCTCCTAAGACATTCTCTTCACCTTCCATGGTGTCTGCCTGACACGAGAAACCATCTTCACTGGTAATCTCAAACTTCAGTCGACTTTCACTTGCCATCCGCTGGCCCTTGGCCCCGCCACCGCCGTCGTGGGGATGCTCTCGACCTGATTCGTGGTTCAGAGGTGTGGCCACTACCTCCTCCTCTAGGGACGCTTGAGGGAGAGACAGACCGATCTTCTTGTGGTGGATGAGGGGGTGGGCACCTTCCATAGAGGCTGAAAATCACACACAGTACAGGTTAATGAAAATGTATTGTCAGTCAGTGATTTGCTTGCTTATCTTAGTAAAAAAATAACCCCCCTCCCCACGTGCGGTGATCAGGGTGAATTAAGAAGAACCTGCCAGAGACAAAAAGACAACTGAATTTTGTGTCTGATAGGAATTTATGATCCACCCTATCCAGTTGACTAAACTAAGGGTGAATTGCGAGGAAACAGCAAAATAAAAGATAAGTGCGCCCGTCTACCCCCAATGAGACGTGTGCAGGGGAAAAAGGAAAGCATAAGCAAGACCTACCAGCAGTACCCCTCAGTCGCCTACTACTATCATCGGTGGTGATTGAGAAGAAATGAAAATAGGCAAAAATGATTTAGCAGGAGGAAAATTGCCACGCTTAAAATTTGATTGGGTCATGTGATGGGCAACTTCGGTCTACCAATAATCAATTAATCAAAGAAAGTAGAAAAGGCCAACTTTTACAAAGTTTACTTCTTTCTTTTTTTATTACATGCAACACAAAATGGGAAGTGTTTTATGTCTGCACACTGCCAGAAGATGTTAAATGTCCCTGGATTAAGTTTATTTGCTGAAAAAATGGTAATTAGAGCCATGGTAAATGCCCTTGGATTAAGCTTATTTGCTAAAAAAAAATGGTAATTAGAGCCACGGTAAATGCCCTTGGATTAAGCTTATTTGCTAAAAAAATTGGTAATTAAAGCCAAGATAAATGCCCTGGGATTAAGCTTATTTGCTAAAAAATTGGTAATTAAAGCCAAGATAAATGCCCCTGGATTAAGCTTATTTGCTAAAAAAAATGGTAATTAAAGCCAAGATCTTTTTTAGTTTCCATTGTTTGAGTTTATTGTTGGAGCAAATTTCCGCTATATGACGGGCAATTCTCACCTCCAATCCCCTGACAAATAAAAAGAAGAAGACCCCCTCCCCCCCCAAAAAAAAAAACGAAATGAAAAAGAACACTTTGCCACAGGCAATTATTCTCTTACACCCTTTCTATGTTTGTGCATGTGTGGGTGAAATACATTCATGCTGCTAAGGACGACCATATGCCAGCTGTTAGTTAAAAAAGTAAATTAAAGCAAAATAAAATGATCATGTGTCAAGTTTCAAGCACAAATGATTTAGCAAAAGGGTTTGAAAAGGTGGGGGGGGGGAAAAAACTGACAATAAATGAAAACTCCACCAATAAAGACAAAACATTAATGTTCCGTCTTTATTGATGGAGATGTCAGTTATTGTCGATCAAACCAAAGCAGATGACGGCCTGAGAGATAGAAACAAATCAGCTCGGATGGTTTGGGCATGTAAACAGAACGAATGAAAAGAGAATAGCTAAATCAGTGTACAATGCCCAATGGTAATTTTGCTTCATTTAAATTGACCCGGTCCACCATTGCAGTGATCTCAGGGCGAATTAAGAGGAAGCAGCAAGACGAAAGATGTGTGAAAGAGGGATAACCAAAGAGTATGCCCTCCAACCCCCCTTCCCCAAACCCAAACACCGGAAGGTAGAACGGGAACTGACATTAAAGAAAGAAAGAAAAGATTGATTTTGTCTTATTGAAATTTACCTATTCATCATATGCAATGGATCTCAGGGTCAAAATGAAATAAGAACAAGAGGAAACAACAAGCTGAAAGACGTGTGAAAGAGGAATTATAACAAAGGAGTAAGCCCCACCCCCCCCCCCTACCACAACGTAAAGTTTAAGCAAGTGAGCGTATCAGCTTTTCTCTCTCTCTATATATATATATATAATCAATCAAAGATTAAATCAAGGGCCCAGCACTCACCAGTCTTCAGCCTGCGTGGTCCCGACTTCGACCTCTTCTTTTCTCTGAGCGGCAGGTGGCCTTGACCTACCCCAGAGTCTTTTTTGCTTGACCTTCAGCATCTTTTGGCGCACGCGCTTCTTGGTCGTTGGGCTGCAGCTGGCCGTTTGGGGCTTGGCCGAGGTTTCTCCCTGAACGGCCGGGAAACTGGCACGTTTGTGCGGGGACGGTTGCCCCTGTGTTTCCGCTTTGGCGAGATGGTGCTGGGGCTGCAACTGCGGTGCCGCCATCGGCGTTGCGTCCATTGGGGTGTCGGCGGCGGGTGAGCCGTTGGAGGCGGTGAACTGGGGGCTTGGGCAGTGGACACTGACGTGGTAAATATCGAAGACGATGACGATGACGATGATGAGCCGTGGGTAGAAGACGGGAGCTCCGCCACCACGGATGACGAACACGCTGACGGAGAAGGCATGGATGACGATGAGGGGGTAGTGCACCGAGGCACTGACGTAGACGTTGATGACAGTAGCGACACGAGGGCATTGCGTTTGTCCGCTTTGTTTTGGACTTGACGCCACGGGTTTTGCTCCGTTTCCGGCTGGAGAACCCTGGTGACCACCTGACGGTACGAGCCCCTGAAGGTACCATCTTCGTTCTCTACCGGCTGGATGAAAGGACGCTTGATCTCGGGGCCCCTGTCCGCCCCACTGCTGTAAAGCTTTGCAGCCAACTTTCGCTTTGTCGCTTGGGACGAGTGGATCAGCTTCAGGGGCCGTCGCAACTGCGAACCCTCTTGAATGGCATTTCTCGAGTTGTGCGTTGAGAAGGCCTGAGACGGCCCCTGAGAAATGGGGATCTGGATGTACTTGTTGTCCTCTACATCTGAACTCATCCCCTGACCCGCGTGTTGAGGTTCGGTCGAGAGGATTTTGGTGAACGCAGGCATCCCTTGATGCAGCGACTGTTGTTGGGATGGTAAGTCTTCCGGTTGGATATTCTGCTGCAGAGATTGAGATGCTCTTGCTGTGGCCGCGGATCCATCAGAGACGGCATGGGTCTTTTTCAGGTGATCCTCGTCGATGAAAACGCGAAGCACCTTTTGGGCCCGTGCGGGGTTTGAGTGACGACAGGCCGGACCTCCACTCCGGGCACAGCTTTCCCTCGTGGGCTAGTAAGCGCAGACTTGACCAGGTCAAGAATGGACTTTGACCGCTCGTGCTCTTCACCTTGCGCGTTCAAGAGAGAGTGAAGATTGGATGAGTTCAGCTCAAAACTGCCCATGTAGTTGACTTTGGACGCCTGGTGTGGAGAGGTGTTGGGGATTGTTCCTACGATGTTGGGAGAGCCCGCGCGGGGGAGCGAAGTAATGATGGAGGGGGATGTGACTGGCTGCCTCAGCTGTTGACTTGAGGGAGACACCTGCTTGATTCCCGACTGCGTTCTCGACACCGAGGCAGCCAGCTGCTGTAGAGAGGACGAGGCTTGCAGCTGCTGCGTGACCTGGCTTGTCGATTTATTCACCCTGGAAGCCGTGCTGAGCTGTCTGGATGCCGGCAGTGATTGATGGGTGGCGGAGGAATAAATCTGTTGCAAACAGTGCCTGGCAGACGGGGCTGACTGTGCAGCGTAAAGCGAGGTTGACGGGAGCGAGGCGGACATTGTGGGTGTGGCCTGATGTCTGGCTGACGCGGAAAGGCTTGGCGACAACAACGGTGACGCTGCCGTCGCTTTACCGGCTGACAAAGCCGCCTGAAGGGGAGATTGCACGGGCTGATAAGACGACGGGGTGAGGGTTGAAGATGGCGCTAAATTTAAGCTGGGCGAGTTAAAGTTCTGACTGCCGGGATTATTTTGCTGAGAGCCGATGGGCAGTCCCGCAAGAGAGGGGATGAGCTGCCGGTGCTGAGGAGATGGAGCTGGCACTTGATGCTGAAGTTGCGGTTGCTGTTGGACGAGATTTGAGACATACATGGTGGGAGGGCCGAGCAAGGACATAAGAGATTGGCTGACATTGACTGCGGATTGCTGCTGCAACAGAGGCTGGTTGGTGTTGATTGCTGGCTGATGAAGGAGAGACTGGCTGGCATTGATGGCTGACGGCTGCAAAAGAGACGGAATGTTGATGGCAGATGGAAGGATGGATCCTTGGTTGAGGGGTTGCAGGCTGAGCTGCGGTGTTATCAATCTCGGATTGGTCAGAGCCAAAAACGAAACCGGCTGTTGCCCGCCCGACGGCAACAACGAGCCAACTGGCATGGCAGCGGGTTGTGTCGGCTGATTGGCTGGCTGCTGAAGCAGAACGCCCGGGGGACTGCCGTGTTGTAGGAAGAGATTGGCCGGCTGTTGAGAGTTGGGCAACGAGGGCGTCGGCTGGGCACCGCCCTGCTGGAAGAGCATGCCGGGCTGGGAAGAGCTCTGCATCAAGAGGTTTGACAGCGCGGCCTCCTGCTTCGATTGCTGGAAATCTTTGCCGGTCGGGCGGAGTGGATGACGTACCGAACCGGGCTCATTTCTGAGACCACGAACGGCGGGGAAGACAGGGGAGGAGGCCTGAATCGCACGCGACTGGGGTGAAGTGTTGCTGGCTAAAGTGACGCCAGGGAGCGGGGGTATGGCGCCCTGTTTCGGCATCAACTGGACCATGGAAGATGGCGGTGAGACGACGCAGGGTATGTTGGAAAACGGCGGCGGCTGGTTCGCCACGCCCCTGTCTGGGGCCCGCAACACAGGTTGCCGTGACATACTGGGATCTGGAGGCTGCAACCCATGCACTTCACCGATAATGACGTCATCGTCCGAGTCTTCATTAGCGGATTCGGCAACGGCCGCGCTACGAGCCGTTGTTGAGGCCTCGTTGCCGATGACGGTGTCGGTGGGGACGGCAGGACTTTTGTCTGACTCTTTGACCTTTGGGGGAACTTCGTAAGCATCGTTGGAAGTCTCGGAGCTGAAGTCATCACTCTGAATGTCATAAGCCGCAGAGATAGAATCAGGGCTCTCTGATCTCGACACCAAGGGGGTTTCCGAGTCAGGGTGTGTTTTCGGTGCATCGGAGGCATCTCTGCTAGCTGTTGGCTTTTTGACTGGACTCTTTGTGGCATCTCCTTGGGTTTTCACTTCGCCACTCACTTCTTCCTTCTTCTCTGAATCGTTTTCTGATGAATGCGCAACGATGTTGCTGTCCATTTGTTTATGGGCAAGATCAGTCATGGTGACGGAAATGTCAGTAGACGGCAAGTGATGTTCATGGCAGTCTTTCGTAAAAGTTCTCCGATCTTCTGAGCGGCTTCGACGTTCGGAGACCTGACCACAATTTTGAGTTTTTGTCCGCTGGCCTTCATGGCATCGGTGAATTGCGGCGGAAAGACTCGTTGCAGATCTGTTGGTGATATTATCGGGGTGACGATGAAACACCGCGTTCTTCATTGTCTGCGGTCAGGTCGATGACTGATCCCTTTGACGGGGCCTTTTCCTTACCGTTATCCACATCCCTTGAGTCTTCTTTCTTTGTTCCTGTTACGATATCGGCTTCATCTGAGGCAGTCGATATCCCTTGCGAGCAAGTTCCCACCAGCTCTTTCATGGGAAGGATGCTTATGCAGCGATCAGTTGTTGTTCTCTCCGATTCTGAGTTCTCAATTTTCACCTCGCCGTTTTCATCATCTTCGTTTAGTGGATTACCGGTGGCAGTTCGTATTCCGTCCTTGTCTTCTGCCGCCTCACAGCTCTGTTGGCTTGATCTCAACGAGCTTCGGCGGGTTTCTATTCGAGGTTCATGCTCTTCACAAGCCACTTGGTTTCCGACGTCGTTGACCTTTTGTGCTCGTTTGTCTATGCTTCCTGCTTCCGCCGCTTTTGAAACTTCACTAGTCTCCTCCTTCACGTCTCCGTTCACTTTTCCTGTTGCCATTTCCCTCGCGTCTTTGGCCTCTGGCGCTTCACCAGTTTCCTCTTCCTCACTGGCATCGTTCACTTCTCTTTCTTCGTTAGCTCTCTGTTTGAAGTGTTTGCATTTCGCTGACATCCTCTTCTTTTTGAGTCTTTCATACGAGCACGACCTCTTCCTTTCTTCTTTTTCTCCGACGCCTTTTTCTCCATTCCCTCGTTTGCCGGATAGATTCTTGGTCGGCGCGACCGCGTTTGACTGACGAACAGTCTTTTGGCTGTTCGGGCGAATCTTTCACTGCCTTACAGCTCTCCACCACCTCCACAGTGTCATCTTTGTCTCTTTTCAAGACAGCCAGGTATTCGTTGAGCTTTGCCGTCTTATTGGAGGGCCTCCGACTTCTTCTCACAGCTGTCAATGAACAATCCTCGTCATTATCATCCATGCTTTTGTCTTCCGACTTTTGTTCCCCCTCAATCTCTGGGTTCACAGCCACTCTGCACAGAACGTCTGCAGCATCTACTTCATCGCTGTCACCGTCGTCGTGTTTTTCGTTCTCGTCGAGTTCATAATTTACGCCATCGAGATTTTCTAAATCACCCTGTTGCGTTCTGTCTGAAGATTCTCGGTGACCAGATCGAGTTCTCGTTCTTCTCGGCCCACTGCTGCCAGCCTTCGTACCCTTGCACTTGTCATATTTGTCATCGGCAATGCCGTCTTTATTTTCACTAGACATTTCTGGCACTGCAGCATCATCCACGTCCTGCGATACAACTCCTGTTGGGTTCTCTGAGCCATGCTTATCGGTCGGTGCGGGGGCAGAACTCGTCCGGGACTTCTTCTCATCGGTCGGCTTCAACTCTTGCGACAGGCGCTGCCGCGAGTGTCGAGTTCTTCCAGCGACCCTCTTTCATCATCGTCCTCCTCCTCCATGGGCATGGCATCTTCTTCGCAGCCTCCCCTCCTCCGCCGAACTCTCTGATTCTTCCACGTACCATACACGCTTTGGTCTCTTTTGACGCCGAGACTGCTTTGGGGCGTCCATCTGGATCTCTTCAACGACCTCGGGAAACGTGATCATGACTCCCTTGTCCTTGACCTTCTCCTCCTTCTTCATGCCGCCGGCCATGATGCTGAGCTTTGCGCCGCCGGCTGCGGCCTGTGCAGGACTTTTCTTCTCTCTCTTCGGAGCAACGGCCATGGCAGATGGGGAAATGCGAGGCTGAAGTTTCACGGTTCTTGTCCTGCTGGCGACGGAGTCCCCAGCAGCATCAGCGTCAGACCCATTGGGGGACAAGGCAGTGTCCAAGGAACGTCGGCTGACCAGTCCCACCGCTTCCAACATGGTCTCTTTAGGGAAACTTTCTCCTCTAGCCGTCCAAGGCTGCCTCCTCTGGGTGACAGCAGAGAGGAACAGGTGCTGTCGGGAGAGGCAGTGGATTTTGAGTCCCGGACGCGCACTTTTGCCAAATGAGCGGGCGCGACGTTGCGCTGCGTCAAGGTGCTCTTTCTTAAAGACCGTCGAGAGTCGTGACTATGCACACTGCTGCCATCGTCAGACAAGTCCCTGCCCATGGGAGAGAACTTTACATCCTTGAAATCATCTGAGATGATTATGCTTAAAGGTTGGTGTACGTCAACTGAAGCTGCAGCAGCTAGAGTCTTTCTCGGGAAATCATGGACCAGATTAAAATCGGACGACATCGACATCGAAGCCACTTCACCTTTGAGCAAATCTTTTGGGACATCTGGTGACTGCAGAGTCACGGGAGTTTCATCCTCATCGCTTGTGCTGACCTCAAAGTCGCACATCTGAACGTGAGACTGATAGCTCTCTAGAGTTCTGTAAATACGTTTACAAGTTGGGCATTTAAAGGGCTCCTTGTCTTCCCGCGAGCTTCGTCTCTGATCGTCACCAGTATGTTTCCTTTCTGAGAATTTACTCCGCAAATCATCAGAAGAGAAGCCACATGCATCGCTGTCCTGAAACACTTCATCATCCGTTTTGAAGTGGGTTACAGCCCTTGGGCTGATGTCTTTCTGATCAATCTCACTGCCCACGTCGGATACACTAATCAACTGATCTGGCAAGGCGTTAAGTTGGTTCGATGACGGGGATGTGAATGGGTCATTCTTTCTACTTCTGGTAACTCGTTTTTTCCCATTTCTGTTGCTAACGCGATCAGCTTCTTGAGTTTCATAAACTTCCAGATGCTCTAGATTTGCGGTAGCAGGACCGATTTTCCAGTCACCTCTGTCCCCATTGTCACATTCTGTGTTAGCGACATCTTTTTCACTGTCGTTATCTTCCGAAGGGTCTTTGGCGGCGGATGAACAGTGGTCTCTGTTTGATCTATGCTGTTCAATGCCTTTCTCAGAGTCTTGTAGGAGAGAACTCGGCTTCTTTGTCCATTCTTTGCCGGGTTGTACATTTTGCCTATATTTGACCTTTCCACCATGGTCACTCATAGTGCACTTCTCCCTTTCTTGGGGTGATTCCTTGAGGGCCTCCGAGTCGCTGAAGCTTCCGTGTTTCACCATTTCATCTGACAGCCTGGAACTTCTCCGCCTCAGCGGATATTCTTTGAGAGGTTTCTTCAGGTTCTGCAGACCTCCTCCTCCTCTCTTTCTAATGTTCAACTCGGGACTCTGAGGCAGCTCCCCACTGTCAACTACTTCCTGCTGGTGCTCCAACTCCTCAACACTGACTTCATCTTCGATCGTTTCTCTTCCAGTCTTCGATGATTCTTTATCAGCAGTGTGAGAATGCGGGGCATCTATCTGGCATGCCATCTCAGAGGTGCTCTCAGGTGATTTATCCGGCAGTGCACTTTTATTTGAGGTTTGGTCGATCTCAGCCTTCGCATCTGAATGGGGAGAGAGGTTATGTAAATGTTGGCATCTTCCTGACAGTGGTTCAGGTTCACTAAGGGCCTTTTGCCCAACGTCATATCCGTATCCGTTTCTGACGAAACAAATTCTAATTTCTCGGAGCTGGCCTGTGACGACTCAACCTCAGGTGCTGTGCCTGTATCCTCGATGAGCTCAGCATCCCTGACACTCTCGTGTCCTCTCTTTTGCCCTTCATTCCCATCCTCATCGTGAGTGTCGTCAAAACTCAGGTCTTCCAGAACCAGATAGTCACTTTCTTCATCCGTCGTTTCTGGAACGGGTCTCCTACCCCCACAGCTTTTCACCTTGTCCACCACGGTCTCTTTCAAGCCGTCGTCTTCGCCAGCATTGTGCTCTGTTGTTTCATCAACAACGTCGGGAAGACTTCCGCTTGGCAGCAGTGCTTGGTACTCTCTTCCCGCATGATCGCGTGCGGCTCCATTGCAATCAACCGTTTCTCGTTTGTTCCCCTCAGATGTCTGTTGGGAGCTGCTGCAGGCTTCTATTATCGTCTTCCGTGACCTTTGATTTTGTGCGCGGGAAGTGCTCTCTTTTTCTGTTGACGCGCGATCGAGAAGTTCAGCTCGCTTTTCATCGTCTTCATCAGAGTGAAATTTCCCGACGGGCATGCACATCCTGTGTTTCGCCTCTTGACTACCTTCTTCGTTGATGGTCAGGGCACGATTACGACTGCTTTCGTAGGGCGACTCCCGACTGGGAGCGATAACTCCATCACTTCGCTTTCCTCTCCAGCAACGTCTGCTCCCGAGAAACTGGCTTCATTCACGGAGGGCTCTAGAGCAATGTCGACAATAGACGATCCCAAGACGTTTTCACCATCATCGTCGTCTTCTGGCAATTTAACGGGAGAGATCTTTTCTCGAGGGTGCTCAATGTCCGAGCTGACTGAAGATGACGAGCTTTCTCTTTCATTTTTCATAGCAGCCCAGGTATCTGTCGGACATCCTGGAGTGTCCTCCCGACGCTGTACAGAATCTCTTTGGACATCTTTGAACATGAGTGGGTTATCATCGTCCATCAGGCCAGGGGAAGAGGAACGTGGACATGAACCGCCATCAGAGGGTCTGAAATCGATACTCTGTTGTCAGACTGAGGTTTGGACATTCCCTTCTCTCGGCTACAGTCAAGATTAGTCGACATCTCTGACTTTCTGTTCAAAGAACAGGAAGTATCCTGGGCATCACTGCGTTCCTCCTGACAACCTGCCCATTGACCCTTTTGAGTCTCTCCTGCGACTACGTGATCGGGGAATCTAATACCTCCGTAACAGGAATTTCCTCTGTGATCCCACTTCAGAATTCGGCGTGTCTTCACATTTGGTCACCTGACTACCTTTTGAAATGTCAAAATCATCGTCGTCATCGGAATCATTGTCTTCTTCATCATTTTCTTCTTCCAAGGAAACAAGACTTTCCTTATCTTTCTCAACAAACTTTCCTTTTCTTGCTCGCCTTTCCTCATCATCCTCGTCGTCCTCCTTGCCAGGGTTTTCAGAGGCCTTCAAATTCAAGTTGCTGGCTGCGGCTGCATTTGACTGTTTTGACTGGCCTCAAATCTTGACTCCTCCAGCCTCACTCGCTCTGCTGTATCCAAATCCTTGATGCCAACTTGCTTTTGATTGTCTGCATCACCTTCATGTTGCTCTTCTGAAGCCAGCGCCCCACTGCCCTCTGGTGAATCATCGGTCCCTTTCTCCACCGCCTTGTCGGCATCCACTAGACTTTGATCAACGTGTGTGGAGGCCGGCGCGCTTTGGCTATCCAGCTGTGGTTGTGTGCTTTCCGAACTGGAGGGGGCTGAAGAACAGTCGGCATTGCCGTCCTCGTTGCTGCTGGATTTCTCCGAGCCATCATTACTTCCGCCCTCTTCTCCTTCGTCGGATTTGGACTCTCCGAGAGCTGCAGAAGCCATGGATATCAGGTCCTCCTCTGACATGTCCTCAGTGTTTTCCAGGACAACGACCTTGACTTCATCACCTTCTAGCATGTCCTCGGGAACATTTTCTAAGATTGACTGCAAGCACTCTGGCGAGAGGCTGCTATTCTGTTCGACAGATTTGCCGTTATCATTTTCAATATGGCGTCTAATCGTATTGACCAAGTTGGACCCCGAAGATGGGCCGTCTTCCAAGGTGGACGACGGAAGCATGTCGGAAGACGTACTCTTGCAGGCGCTCTCCATGACTGTTGACTCGTCATCTTCACTCTCTGATATTTCAACTATTGAGTCGTCAGTATCGAAGCCATAAAATTTTCCTTGTCCACTGACGGCTGTTTGTTGTCGGGAATGCCCACCGCTTTGTCTTCTGGCAAGGCTTGGTCTACTGAAATGCTTCTCTTGCGTGAATGAAAATGCGACAGGACAGGGGTGGGAGGTGGGGAGAGGGAGGCAGAACGGGCAAGAAAGCGTGGCACCATTTCATAGGGTTTCCGGACGGCCAGCGGAGATTCTGACCGAGCACGGAGACAGGAGTTTACCAGCTCCGAGGAAATTTTGACTGACGTTGCCGGTGAGGGAAAATTAGCACTGGGTGACTTTGGCACGAGCGGGCCGCTGCTTCCCTGGAACATGATGGGAGATGACGTGAGAGACTGGCTGCGGCCGAGTCTCAAGCTGGGTTGCACGGCCTTTCCTAGGTGATTGGAGCCAGATGGTGAATACAATTTCTCTACGCTAGCAGATCTTTTGGGGAGACTGTCTCCGGTAGAACATTCGAAGCCGCCTTGTTGAGTCGATGGGCGATTTGGACGAGGCCAAGCTCATCGTTGTCTACAGTGCACAGTTTCCGTCCGTGCCTTAGTTGAGAATCTCGATGACTCGGGGGATGTATTTGGTCGGATCTTTAATGTTGAGAAGGGCGAGGGTGCTAGCTGACAGGCCGGTCAAATCCACGGGTTTTCTAACGGCGCTCTTTTGATTCGACATGACACCGGCCGGCTGCCAAGGCTGAGAGAACGTTCCGGCTGACTGAACGAAAGACACTTGTGTGGAGGATTCCTGAGACCCCGGCACAAACTTTGCTTCAGATCTGATGTACGAGACTGTGGATGCAGCCGTCGAAGCGTTACTTCCTAGACATATCACGTCACAGTCGACCTCATTCCTGGGTGGGACAACTCTGAAGTTTTGAAGCAGAGTAAAGTTGGGAATGCCGTAACTGTCCAAGTTGAGCTGGTCGTAGGGCAGAAAGTCTGGGTGAGCTTTGTCATGCACGACGCGTATGTCCTTGATGAGTACTTCTGACGCCTCCGCTTCTGGCTTGACCTCGATGATACGGCACGTATACACGCATCGCCTTCTTGCGTCCCGGGTACTCCAATATATTCGTGTGCATCTGAACAAAGGAGATAAAATGACAGGAGTTACGACTAAATCAATCTTGTACATCTATACAGGACACACAAAGAAAAAGGTTTGCTTGATTGATTACACTTAACCCCATCCACCATATGAGGTGATCTCAGGAGGAAAGAGCAAGATGCAAGATGAAAGACAAGGAATGAGTGGAAAGGGATGGCCTTTCCCATGAAAGAGCCAGAAGAGGAGCTCAAGATAGAGAAAATTGGAGGATTCGTGAATTAATTTCCTTTGTTTAATATTCTATACATGGAGCGTTCTCATCCTTAGCACACGGTTAATAATTGATTGAAACTTACCGTGTCTCAGAGTGAAGTAAGAGGAAGCGGCAAAATAAAAGATAGTTGAAAGAGTGAAAGGGAGAAGAAAAACCAACTATAACCCCCCCCCCCCCAAATCGCCCACCCTCAGTAATAAAAGAAAAGAAATAGAAAAAACCCAAAGAAGTAAATACGTGAATTCTATCAAAACCAACTTACGTGTAGCCGACGGGCAAAAGACAGTCCTCTGTGTCTGACAAAGACGACCTCAGCTCTCCCAATTTCTCAACAGTGCAGGAGCCTTTTTTAAATGGAAAAACAGAATCATCTTGTTAATAAGGAAGACTGCTATTTTGGTTTTCCTATTTCATCTGGTGCATGTTTTTACTTTCGCATGTGCTCGCTCTCTCTCTCTCTCTCTCTCTCTCTCTCCCTCCCTCTCCCTCCCTCTCTCTCTCTCTCTCCCTCCCTCCCTCTCCCTCTCTCTCTCTCTCTCTCTCTCTCTCTCTCTCTCTCTCTCTCTCTCTCTCTCTCTCTCTCTCTCTCTCTCTCTCTCTCTCTTCACTCTCTCTCTCTCTCTCTCTCTCTCACTCTCTCTCTCTCTCTCTCTCTCTCTCTCTCTCTCTCTCTCTCTCTCTCTCTCTCTCTCTCTCTCTCTCTCTCTCACTCTCTCGCCCGGCAAGTTTGAAAAAAGAGGTGCCATGTGCAGGTCACAACACTCTGCGCATATTAAAGATCTCTTGGCTGTTTACAGGGCAGTCCAGGCAAAATTTATAAAATTCTTCCACCAAAAACCCAGAGATCACATTAGTTGTGGATGTGGGTAAAATCAAATCTCTCTCTCTCTCTCTCTCTCTCTCTCTCTCTCTCTCTCTCAAAATATATATGTATGTATATACTTTCAAATGGTATAAAAACATAGGTTTAAATTATGGTCAGAAAGAAAACATTACCATGCAAAGGGAACGCTATACCTAGATTCTAATCCTTCCTCCCCCTCCCCCCCCCCCCCGGCAAAGTAAATAAATTCTAAAAACAAAGTTTCGTCATTTTTTTGCTACTTAATCTAAGTCTAACTTACTCTGTAATGTATGCAAACAAAATAGGAATAAACTCCTGTCAAATTGCCATATTCATTTCAATTGTTTGACATTTGAAGACGAAGAGCAAGCCACTATCCAATAAGCAAAAAATAATAAAATAATTAGACTCCCCCCCCCCCCCCCCCCCAAAAGAAAACAACAAAAAAACAACAACCAACTCAAAAACTAACATTAAAAAGCTGAAAAACGGTATCATAATAATAGAATTAAATAGCATAAGAAACAGCTGTTATACCAAAGAGGATGCTGAGAGAATCTGGATTGAAGGTCTTGCCACGACCTGTTCTTGACCCGGTCAATGTCCACACACACGCGACGCTGCGTCTCAAACCTTTGTCCATTATCGCCTGGGTGCAAAAGCAAAAATAACAAATTAGTTTGAGGGTGTCGAGACTTTAGGAGGAAAAAAGACGATTACATTATTGACAAAACGATTTGAATTTTTTATCTTGTAGTGAGCATTACAACAACAGCCTTGCATTAGGACAACTGAGGGCAGAAGAAAGCGAGGAAAACCAGAGATCACACGGATACACTATGGCACATTAGGCGATAGTTACTTTGTTTTTATTGTTGACCTTCATTTAGAATAAGTAAGCAAGCAAGCAAGCAAGCGAGCAAGCAAGTACGTAAGTAAGTATGTACATAAGTAAGTACATAAGTAAGTAAAGTGCGTAAGTAAGTACGTAAGTAAGTAAGTACGTAAGTAAGTGCGTAAGTAAGTACATAAGTAAGTAAGTGCGTAAGTAAGCAAGGACGTAAGTAATTATGTACATAAGTGCGTAAGTATGTACGTAAGTAAGTGCATAAGTAAGTACGTAAGTATGTACGTCAGTAAGTACGTAAAGTAAGTACGTAAGTATGTACGTAAGTAAGTGCTTAAGTAAGTACATAAGTAAGTAAGTAAGTAAGTAAGTATGTACATAAGTAAGTAAATACGTAAGTATGTACGTAAGTAAGTGTGTAAGTAAATACGCAAGCAAGCAAGTAAGCAAGTAAGTACGTAAGTAAGTAAATAGAAAGAATCCGCTTACCTCTCCGTCAACAGGTAGTTTACAGAAGAGTAAGTTAAGTATGTAAGCAAGCAAACAAGCAAGTTAGTAAGTAAGTAAGCAAGTAAACAAGTAAGCAAGTAAGTAAGTAAGTAAGTCAGTAAGTCATGCATCTAGGTGTAAAGAAAGAATCTGCTCACCTCCCCATCAACACAGTCAGCGTGTAGTTTACAGAACATCCTGGTGTCCTCTTGGAACACACAGCGGTCCTGACGGGCACACATGAAGTGATAGTTGGCTGGGCAGTTAGCTTCACAGCATCCAACCGTGGCTCCCACTTGCTGGCATAGGTTACACCGCTGGGGAGAGAGGAGGGAAACTGAAACAAAGGCTTATTGTTTCGCTGTTGTTGATTTTTCTCTCATTGAAATTTACAGCATGCGGTGATCCCAGGCCTGCCACTCTAAATTTTTAAAAATCAGGACCTAGATGTAAAAAACTCATAATCACTGGTTCTGCCTTTTCCCAAGTAAAAATATTCATTATTGTAATAGCCCCCCCCCCCCCCCCCCCCCCCCCCCAATAAAACCTGAATTCTAGTACTAAATCAGCATTACAGTTGCCTCCTTCCCACTCATTGTTTACATACTGAAAGTGGAAGACACACACACTTTTCCTCTCTTTCTCATCAGTTGTCACTTATCTTGCCAATCATTGCTATCATATTTTCACATTCTTCACACACGCGCACACACACACACACACACATGCCCACCCCACTCCTGCTAACCGGTCAGACATACGTGCGGTACCTGTCAATTATCATCTTACCTCTATTCTTCCTTGCATTTGCCTTTCACTTCATAAATTGTTGCTGACTCCCTCTCTAACACACACACTCACATTCATTCGCAATCTCACGAAACACATGAAAATGCTCTCCATTTCTCTCTTATTACACACACACACACACGCGCAACACTTCTCTCTCTCTCTCTCTCTCCAACACGTGTGTGGATCGGACTTTGCTGCAGAAGTCATATTGTTTCAAAGATTTTAATCTCGACTTGATTTAGATCTATTAGATCTACTTAAGAGTACAGATACAGATCATCTAGACCTAGATCTAGACGTCCTTATTACTAGGGACGTTTAGATCTAACAAGTCATTCAATATCAGCGAAGCCCTCTGCTTCATCAGTTTGAAACTTAAAAGCTCTAGTAATCGCGGTAGGCCTCAATAACACGTAATCATACAACGATTTTTGAAGTCTCGAACAAGTACAGCACGAGTAGGCCTACCCTGAAGAATGGACAAAGAGAACAACAGAGAGAGAAAAGGAGACCCCCCCCCCCCAACAACAACAACAAACAAAGCGCTTGGCAAGTTACTACGGGTTCAAAGCCAAACGTACCAGTTTCCTGCCTCGACTGACTGTGTCGTTTACGTTCTGCAGAGACCCGTCGTTGGCTTCAAAGACTTCGGCAGACCACAGTGCACAATGGATGTGGATCCACTCATTCTGGCCACAATACAACAGACGGCCAGCCTCCTGGGAAGTAATGAGGGATTAAAGATATATACAATATATATATATATATATGTATATATATATATATATATATATATATATATATATATATATATATATATATATATATGAAATAAGACAATATTGACGTGAAATAAGACAATATTGACGGTAAAAAAATGGCAAACCGTGTAAGATTCAAATTAGTAACACTAAATACGTTTTTACGTACTGGTTGGCAGCTATGAGTATAGAATGCTACAATGTGGTTGTTGTTGTTGTTGTCATTGTTGGAGGTGCACATACGTACCTGTGGATGACCGTCACTGAAAGCACCACACAAAACGCAATAGCGAGTGTCATCAAGGGCAGACTGGTTGCTGGCAAGGATTCCACCTTCTGACAGCCGTGTCTCGTTAGGACTGAGCTCTGAGGGAGGGAGAGAGAGACAAATTTTTGATTTGATTTGATTTGATTTACCCACATCCACGACCAAGGTGATCTCTGGGCTTTTGGTAGGATTTTTTGCTAAAAAAAAACTTGAGAAAATTGTTCACCCGTTGGCGGGCTCAAACCCCATACCTTTTATTGAGAGGCTGACGTCTTGCCTCTGGACTACCGAGGCCCCCCCCCCCCCCGAGAGAGGGAATAATTAAAAATCATTACACACTTTGATTGAAAGTATGTGCATTGATCTCAGGGTGAATGAAGATGAAAAATAATAAGTGAAACAGAAGGAAAGTAAAAAAAAACTGCGGCTTGTCCTGAAGGTGGTTGATATTACCTGTGTTCCGCTTCGAGCTACAGAAACTGGGATTAAGTTCCGGCTCTCTATCTACCGGCCGTAATGGCCTTGGAAGGAACTGTTACTTACCATCTCCACTGCTGGGCCACAGAGGGCTGCGGATGTGCTTGAATGGCGACGGTTGGGGCGACATGGGGATCTCCTGCCTCTCCAGCCACTGGGCGTAGGTGTGGTCGGACGAGGGGGTAGCACTGCCTCCTTTAACATGCCCCTGATGAAAAGAAAAAAACATGGGTATTTGTAACACAATTCTGATTTGCGTGCATGTGGTCTTCATCGTAATGAATGCATGTTATTTTTAATGTTAAGCTATTTTATCATAAACAGATTTATAACACAATCTTTGCTTTGCATGCATATGACATTCAACGTTATGAAATCATGTTAAGTGTTTTTATCATAAACAGATTTATAACACAATCTTTGCTTTGCATGCATATGACATTCAACGTTATGAAAGCATGTTAAGTGTTTGTATCATAAACAGATTTATAACATTGTCTTTGCTTTGCATGCATATGACATTCAACGTTATGAAAGCATGTTACGCGTTTTTATCATAAACAGATTAATAACATAATCTTTGCTTTGCATGCATATGACATTCAACGTTAGGAATGAATGTTTAGCGTTTTACCATAAACAGATTAATAACACAATCTTTGCTTTGCATGCATATGACATTCATCGTTATGAATGCATGTTTAGCGTTTTTACCATAAACAGATTAATAACACAACCTTTGCTTTGCATGCGTCATTCATCGTTATGAATGCATGTTTAGCGTTTTTACCATAAACAGATTAATAACACAATCTTTGCGTAGCATGCATACGACATTCATCGTTATGAATGCATGTTAAGCGTTTTTATCATAAACAGATTTATAACACAATCTTTGCTTTGCATCATTCATCGTTATGAATGCATGTTAAGCAATTTCTATTGATCATGAAAAGTATGCTTGGATTAAAAAAATAATAATATGTCAAAAGTGAAGCAAGGAAAAGACTAGTCATGACATTTCAACTGATATTATCCACATTCACAACTGAGGTGATCTCCAGGATTTTGGTAGCATTTTTATTTTATTTTGCCCGGGCTGCCTCGTAAACAGCCAAGGAATCTTTACTGTGCAGTGTTGTGATCTGCACATGGGACCTCCTTTTGCATTGTCTGTCTACGATGAGACTAAAACATAAACTCAAGAAAATTGTCTCACCTACCAGGGCCTTGAATCCACGACCTTTTGGCTGAGAGGCCGGCACCCCCAATGACTGGACACTACCAATGTACCAGGTAAGATTACTCACTCAGGAAAGCCTCTGTTGTGTTCCCACAGCTTACATGTGTTGACATTGAACCACGGGAAAAAACGCTCCATTTGCTGTTACAGAGTAAAAAAACACACACCTTTTAAGCTGTTTCTTTTCATTCTATTTTTGATGATAATAATGATGATGATAATAATAATAATAATAATAATAATAATAATAATAATAATAATAATATAATAATAATAATAATAATAATAATAATAATATGTGCCTATATCCAACGTCTTTTTTTGCCGAAGATTACAGATCTATGCAGGGGTTGTAAATTTGCCTTCACATAGTTCATAGTTGCAAAATGCATTAATGCAGTGTATGCAACCAATCGTATATAATATTTCAAGCTAATTTGTGAGAAATGTAATTTTCAAAAGTTCTAGAATTTAAAATAAGGTAAAGAACGGGATCCCTTCCATCCTCTTTCTAGTGTGACTGTAATTGCTCCGCAGTCTATTTTTCACATCATACCCCCATCCATCATATGCGATCTCAGGTGAAGAGAGGAAGCAGCAAGAAGACGAAAGATTACAGACGAAAGAGTGAAAGGAAAGAAAGAGAGTCTCTCACCAGCATTCTCCAACCGCCCACCCTAACTGGACGTTATTAACACGTAATACATTATAAAGAGTACAAAGAATGTTAACAAATACCTTAATAAAAATTGAGCGCATAGAATTGGCCTGCTTCCGTCTTGTAAAGGTTCCTTCGTTTTCCTTCAGTGTGTATTGTATGATACGTACCATATCTTCACTAAATTCCTCCTGGAAAACAAAACAAAAACGATTGATATGTTATTGTCGGTGTGCTAACATATTGGCTCAGGCCAAAATGCAACTGATTCATTTTGACACTCCTCATCCTATGATCTATCATCAAAGTAAATGAGGATATAATGCGCCAAAGCATTTCTGTGTTATCATGGACGCTTCGTTTTGGCCTGGTCAGGCCTGGTCTTTCTCAAGTTTCTATGAACCCCAAAATTACTTTGAGGTCAAAATGCTAGCACTAGCACACTGACGATATATAATGAGTGCAAAGAACATTGACATATCAACGAAGACAGCTAAAAATTTGGGAAAAATCATGATTCATGAGATACAACAACACACAGGAGCTCTATCTCAAATGCAGGCTGTGGACTCTATGCAAAGTGGACAAAACCAAAGACTCGTCTTAGACGACCGACGCAACTAAAAATAAATAAAGGCTTGATTTAAAAGTTGTCAAGCATAAACTTTGTCATTTAGAAATTTTAAAGGAAGCAATAACTTTTCCCAAATGAACCAGTACAGTTCCTATATCTTAGTATTTAGGTACACATCTAAAGACCAGCCTTGGACTTGGACTTCACTAAAGAGCACACACATGTGTCAAAGGCTTCAATGCAATGACAGAATTATGGAAGGCTTATCCCTTTTCAAATGAACCAGTATATCTGCATGCCGCTGGGTCACTCATTAATGGCTCACTTTTCAAAAACACAAAGTGACATATGAAGCAACAAACAGTTTTCCCAAATGTAATCACTAGTGACATCTAAATGTTCATATATCTTAGTGGACATCTAAATGTAATCAACCATACAATCAATTAATCACTCTAAACATCAAATGAATCAACTATATGGCTCACAGATAGGACACAATAAAAAAAAATAGTGACATCTAAATGTAATCAACTATAGATAGTTCTAAATGTAATCAATATGAATGAATCAAATATAGATAGGACACACAAAGTGACATCTAAATGTAATCAACTAGTATAAAAATGACATCTAAATGATAGAACACATCATGACAAAGTGACTGACATATATATAGGAACACAAAATGACATCTAAATGTAATCAACTAATATGTAATCAACTTAAATGTAATTAACTACATATAGACATTTAAATGTAATCAACATCTAAATGTAATCAACTATACATAGGAACACAATCAACTATAGTGGAACACAAAATGACATCTAAATGTAATCAACTATAGAACATAGGAATCCAAGTGACATCTGAGTTCACAAAAGTGACATCTAATGTAATCAACTATAGAACACAAAGACATTTAAATGTAATCAACTATATCTAAATGTAATCAACTATACATAGGAACACAAAGTGACATCTAAATGTAACAAAGTGACATCAACTATAGATAGGAACACAAAGTGACATATCTAAATGTAATCAACTATACATAGGAACACAAAGTGACATCTAAATGTAATCAACTATACATAGGAACACAAAGTGACATCTAAATGTAATCAACTATACATAGGAACACAAAGTGACATCTAAATGTAATCATCTAACATAGGAACACAAAGTGACATCTAAATGTAATTAACTATATAGATAGGAACACAAAGTGACATCTAAATGTAATCAACTATACATAGGAACACAAAGTGACATCTAATGTAATCAACTATAGTAATCAAATAAAACTATAGATAGGAACACAAAGTGACATCTAAATGTAATCAACTATACATAGGAACACAAAGTGAAAAATGACATCTAAATGTAATCAACTATACATAGAACACAAAGTGACATCTGAATGTAATCAACTATAGATAGAACACAAAGTGACATTTAAATGTAATCAAATATAGATAGGAACACAAAGTGACATCTAAATGTAATCAACTATAGATAGGAACAGAAAGTGACATCTAAATGTAATCAACTACAAATAGATGATAAAACACAAAGTGACATCTGAATGTAATCAACTATAGATAATCAATGTATAACTATAGATAGGAACACAAAGTGACATCTAAATGTAATCAACTATAAATAGGAACACAAGTGACATCTAAATGTAATCAATTATAGAGGAAACACAAAGTGACATCTAAATGTAATCAACTATAGATAGGAACACAAAAGTGACATTTCACTATATGGATACAAGGGAACATCTCAATGGAATCAACTATAGATATGGATGCAAAGTGACATCTCAATGTAATCAACTATAGATAGGAACACAAAATGACATCTGAATGACAACTATAGATAGGAACACAAAGTGACATTTAAATGTAATCAACTATACATAGGAACACAAGATAGTGACATCATCTAAAGATATGGAACAAAAGTGACATAATCAACTAAAGATAGGAACACAAAGTGACATCTGAATGTAATCAACTATAGATAGGAACACAAAGTGGCATCTGAATGTAATCAACTGTAGATAGGAACACAAAGTGACATCTGAGTGGAATCAACTATAGATAGGAACACAAAGTGACATCTAAATGTAATCAACTATAGATAGAAACACAAAGTGACATTTAAATGTAATTAACTCTAGATAGGAACACAAAGTGACATCTGAGTGAAATCAACTACAGTAGTGACCGCCTAATTGCCTGCTGCTTGGAAGCAGAGGAAACAGGCTTTTGGACAAAAATGACATCTCAAAAAACAGGTCAGGGGCAACAATTTGGGGAAGGAGGGGGGGAGAGGGGTTGAGATCTCAAGTGGGATTCATCAAGTATGGAGCAGAAATTCAACATCTCCCCCCTCCTTTAGACATTGACATAAAAGTGACATCTCAATAGACTCATCTTAAATATGGACAAAAAGTGACATCTCAATGGAATTATCTATAGATATGAACACAAAGTGACATCTCAACAGAATCAACTATAGATATAGACACAAAAGTGACATTTCAATGGAATCAACTATAGACATGGACACAAAATAACATCCCAATGGAATCAACTATAGATATGGACACAAAATGACATCTCAATGATAACTATAGTATGAACACAAAGGGACATCTCAATGGAATCAACTACAGCTATGGACACAAAAGTGACATTTCAATGAAATCAATTAAAATGGACACAAAAGTGACATCTCAATGGAATCAATTAAAGACATGGACACAAAAGTGACATCTCAATGGAATCAACTATAATGGACACAAAAGTGACATCTCAATGGAATCAATTATAGATATGGACACAAAAGTGACATCTCAATGGAATCAATTATAGATATGGACACAAAGGTGACATCTCAACGGAATCAACCATCAACTTACCACACAGTTGTAACTCCCAGACTGAATCTTGACCCTGACAGCATGAAAATCTCGAGCACAGTCCGGGTTACTGTATCTTATAACAGGACTTCCTGTTTCAAAACTGACACGGTCCGTATGCCCTCCATTGTCTTTGTTGGTAGCATCTGTTGATAGACAAAGTGGCTCATAGTAATGGATTCCTAAGAAAACTTTATATAATAATGGGGGGGGGAATGAAGCTAAAAACAAAAAACTACCCTGAGACTGCCAAACTGCTGGGGGGAGAAGATAAGCTTAAATCTTCAGAACCTATTTCACATCAAACAGATGAGGGGATGAGATGCAACACCCGCTATGTGCCATTTTTACATATTGCCAGTTTTTGCACCATCTCGGAATTGAATGAAGTCTTCTGATGTGATGAAATCCTTTTTTTTTTTTTTTTTTTAAACTGACTATATCTTTTTATAATCCGGCTCTCAACATCAAATCGATCGGGCTTCATTTAGAATTAAGGGAAGACGAACTTGATTTTCTCATGTTATTTTTTTGGGGGACATAGCGGTTTTTTGCATCTCACCCGTCATAAATATATATGAAAGCAATTTTTTTTCTCAACAGATTTTAAGTATTCATATCAAATCATAGCAAAGTTTACAGCTCAATTTATCTGTTTCAAAAATCCATTACTGCTATAATATGTTTCTCATGCCAGACAGTTATCTGTTATATAAGTCCAATATTATAGACAGCTGTGAGCAATCAATGTACAACATCTCAAAATGACAACAATAAAACAACGGTTTGTCTCAGAAATAGTGGCTGGTTACAATATTACTAGTCATGACTTGGCATGAAACGGAAACAAAAAAATTCTTCACAAGTCACAACATTGAATCATGATGTGTATTCTCTGACCACTATCATGCTGTTTTCTCACATGAAGATATAAAATCGTTCTAGAACACTCATCTTAATTAAATGCAAACAACTTAAAACAAAACAAAAAAGAATTTTTCTGCCGTCATCTGTAAATTTATGCCAGCGTCTTGATTCTATTTAGAAATTGCTTATAAATGTAATGGGGATGGGTTGTGGCTTTTTTGGGGTTCTTCTGTTGTTCCTCCTTCATGTATAACATTATAACGTCACCAAGAAAGGGAGAGATACGAATGCAAAATGAGTGTAATGAAAACGTCAACAAAACATGCCTTTTAGGACAATAAATTTTGATCTAATGTCAAGTATTATTTGCAGAAACAAAGACTAAATCTTATTTTACATACAATGTTATTATACATCAAAGAGAACAGTCAGAAAGCAAACAGATGAACAACGTCATTCAAAGAAGATAAAAAAGAAGTCAAAGAGCAACTATTTTCACTCACCTAACGCATCAGGCCTCACTAGGGCCTTTTCAGGGGAAGGATCTTGAGCACTTATTCCGCAGGAGTCGGAGCAAGAAGGTGACGGCGCTAATACATCGACTAACTCGTGTCGTCCACTGGAAGCTGAAGAATTCAAATCTGGCGATTGGTCCCCTTTATGAAGCAATAGCGAATTGCTCCTTTCCAAATTCTCCTCCTCCCCCACCTTGTACGGACCGTCTTCGGGGTCTTTGACCAAGCCAGAGATGGAGCCATGGAGAGCCGTCGAGGCCGCCCCATTGGACTCGTTGGACAAGGCAGGATTAAGAAGAGCCCGGTTCGAGTGTGAGCAGTTTGTTGCACTTGAGACATTTGTTGTTTTGCTACTTTCTTTCTGCCCACCAAGGAGCCCAGATTCTGGTGGAGGATCGTTACGAACACTTTCGGGTTGTTTGAATTCCGCAGGCGCAGTTGCACCGTTGTTGAGAGAAGAAACAGAAGACAGCTCAGTGGGAAGGTGTGAGTCGTCGCCAACAAACCCATTACAATTTGCATATTCAGAAATCGATTTCGTCGGTCTTCCTGACGTTTTATTGGAATGGGATTGTTCTTCAATAACAGGTTCAAAGTTTTGCATAGAATGAGGATGAACAGCACAGGAGTTTTTTTGAACAATTAACACAAGACGTCACATTATTTGAATCACAGAAATTTTGTTCGTGGCTGGTGCAACTAGTGGATGAGACAGGAACTTTCTCACCGCACTCTCTGTGCTTATTATTTACACAGCTCTGGCTTTCACAGAGTCCAAACGAAGTGAAATTCTCAGGAGTTCATTTTGCTATCAACGCATTGTCCGCTGGCGTTGTTGAACACATTGACCTGCAACCCGTCTCCCGTGGACGAAGAATGATTGCAATTGGAGCGACCGTGTTGCGTGTTATCACTGATTTGCTTTGGATCCGTTCCACCTCCTCCATCCCGTTTCGATCGAGCCGAAGTCAAAATCACAGATGAGAAAGTTGGTACACACGACGACGTGGACGAGAAACAGTTTGATGACGCTAGCGATAAAGAAGAAGTGGAATTAGCACAATCGCCGCTTGCCCTGGAATGGCACGTGGTGGTGGTGGTGGTGGTGGTGAGAGAGCGCTTTCAGAGCAGCAAGTCCCATCATCACTTTTCAAAGTCAAATCCACATTGCACAGATCCACTGTGAACGGCTTTTGTAACGTTTCCTCCTGGTCCACGTCGGTAATAGTGACGCTTATATCGGTCTCCTTGGAACACTTTGAACCCCCCGAACCCCTGAGATTACTGACTATGTCGGGAGAATCGCAGTCGATCCTCACTACGTCTTGAGCGTCATCCGTCGCAAGTTCCCCTGATGATGGACGCACTTCCGTGGAATCGGTGAGGTCGAAGTGCGGTGCAGTCGAGGAGGAAACCGTCTGACTTTCACCGGCATGTGGCGAGCCACCGTTTACACTGCAGTTGTCCATGGACTTTGCCTTGACTAGTTTGCTTCTCTGATGAATGGGAAAACAAATAAAGAGAAGTGATATTTTCGAATGAATTAGATAGGACTGTTCTATCATCGCAATATAAACGTCTTTTGGCATTCCTGGCACAAAGCCTGAAAACAAACAGGAATGAAGTCAAGAGTTGTTAGACAGCAAGATAGAAAGTTTAAAAATTCCGTTCTTCTTTATAACGAGACATGGTGTCATTCCAGCTCCGAGAGAGCCCTTAGAACGACGACAAAGTCGCGATACAGCCTTAGCTGACCAGAGTCAATTGTGAGTCCTGTGGCTTAATGCTTCGGCCGTCAGGTTAATTACATTAGGTAAGAAAAGGGGGCTACCCTATCAATGCCGAAGTTCACTTAGCTCCCTCTCGAGAGCAGATTTGCTGTTGGTCATTGAGGTATTTATTTGGGTAACTCAGCCATTGTTGGGCTGGCTGGGCTCCCACGGAAACGATCTTGGTTTGGCGAGCGGGGGAAGCACGCTGCCCATGGGGGCGCTTGGAATCTCCAACTTGTGTCCCTGGTCAAAACGGGCGTCCCTCTCTCCCCAAAGGAGCGGCGGGGGCATTCGAATCGCACTTGTAAACAGGACGACCTGCGTTGCTGCAGGCATGTTTGTTTTCAATACCGTATAGAAATCAAATAGCTTCTTTTCTTCCTCAATAAGAAAAATAATCTACTTTAAAGCATGTGAGGAGAGACTTGGGGTTGTTTTGTTTTTCTTTTTCTTCTGCATTTTCTTTACTTCATGGAGGACTACTACGCCTTAGTTTTAAAATTTGTTTCGTAAAGACAAGCATAAGTCATGCAGTTCAGGGCTGAGTGACTTACTTGACTTAATGCCCTTCCGCCAAAGAGTACCAGTTATAAAAAAAAAATACAAATCCCATTTTACCACTGAGGTAAATTGGAGAATTTCATGACAGCCTAGACCAAGGGCGGGTAAACCTGGCTCACAGGCTTGTTTCTGTTTCGTTTTTATCAACATGTATCCCATCCATCATATCCAGTGATCTCAAGCGTAAATCAAGAGGAACTAGCAATGCGACCTGTTTTAACATGCCCCCAGACACAAGCTCTCCACTTAACTCTATTGCTCGCTTCTCACTAATTACATTGAAACATTCGTAAAGTAGACGTGTCAGTCATACGCTTTTGGTTTCATTGAAATTTACCCTGTCAACTATATGCGGTGATCTCAGTGTGAATTAAGAGGTAATAGCAAGATGAAAAATATGTGAAAAAAGTGAAAGGAAAAAGTAAGACCTATAAGCATTTCCTGCCAACATTTTCAAATTTAAAAAAAGAAGACTCTCAGCGCGTAATATTCCAGAAATCATTGGTAATTTAACTTGAAACAACTCCGTTTACAGTAAATCACAAAAGGGGTTGCTGGCCTTTCTGGTGAGCGTGACGGTAGATTATTTTTACTCAGAATGGGCGTCTCCAGATTTTCCTCCCAATCTCTTAGAGTCTCTGCTGTCAACTTTAAAAGGTTTCTTTTAAAAATAAAATAATAGTTGACCCTCATTCAGGGCCTGGTAAATCAGAGTGACTCTCCAGGCAAAAGGACTTTCGCCATTTTGATCGAACTTTTCTCTCTTTCTTTTCATGTTCTTTTTAATAATTAAGTTTTCCAGAAATTTTACAAAAATGAGAATACAGAATAGAAAAATAACAATTGATCTTACTTAAAACATCGAAAATAAACAGTTATAGATGTAAAGAAGACAACAACAACAACAATAACAAAAAGCCAAAAAAAAACCCGGAGTAAATGGAACGCTCAAGTTAAACGAAAAGACTGCTGAGAACAAAAATGAGCGAGACATTCTATTCTAAAATTCTAAAACAACACCGGGAGTCAGCCTCGGGCGCGGGGAGGTTAGGGTTAGGGTTAGGGTTTGGGAGAACAAAGACAGACGGACACAGACCGCTTGGCTCGCAGACGTACCAGAGGACCAGCCTCCATCAGGACCTGCGTACACTTGGAGCCCATCAGGCAGTTGTAGACGTTCAGCAGACCTTTCACAAACTCCGACTTCAGTATCTTCTCCCAGTACGCCATCTTCTCGGGGGAGCAAATTCGGCAAGTGAACTGAATATCGTCTGGCAGGCAGGACAGCAGTTGATACATCTCATCTGCGTCGGGAGTGTGCAAGTGGAGGTAAAAATATAAACTTCCTTTCAAAACAGTCGCTATCACAGAAAGAGAGAGAGAGAGAGAGAGAGAGAGAGAGAGACAGAGAGAGAGAGAGAGAGAGAGAGAGAGAGAGAAAGAGAGAGAGAGAGAGAGAGAGAGAGAGAGAGAGAGAGAGAGAGAAGGAGAGGGAAAGAGAGGGAGAGGGAGAGAGAGAGGGAGGGGCAGAGAGAGAGAGAGAGAGAGATAGAGAGAGAGGGGGATAGAGATAGAGAGAGAGAGAGAGAGAGAGAGGGGGATAGGGATAGGGAAAGGGATAGGGAGAGAGAGAGAGCGAGGGAGGGAGGGAGGGAGAGAGAGAGAGAGAGAGAGAGAGAGAGAGAGAGAGAGAGAGAGAGAGAGAGAGAGAGAGAGAGAGAGAGAGAGAGAGAGAGAGAGAGAGAGAGAGAGAGCGCCAGCCAAGAGAGAGCCAGTCAGCCAAAAAACACAGACACAAAGAGAGAGAGGGAGACAATGGAAGGCAAATGGTAAAAAAAAAGTAGCCACGTTTTCCTTTTGTAGCGGTGACTGATTTTTACCTGGGCTATCTTTAAAACATTGATCTCAGTGCCGAGTTATGAAGAAAGAGCGAGATGAAAGAAAACGTGAGAAAAAAATAAAGGGGAGCGAGTGGGACCAACCCACAACACGCGGGTGATTTGAGTAACCTACCAGTCAGTTCCTCACCTGGCGTGCACCCAGCTGTCACACAGCACGCAGTGGATCATCTTGGACTCCCAGTCGTCGTCCGAGTAACACTTGTGACACACTGGGCAGAAGTTGCCTGGGAGGAAGAGAGAGAGAGAGAGGGATTTTTTTGTTTTTAATTTCTCTTTCATTTGCACACCTTTGGGAGTGTGGCGCTGGTGGCCAAGTGGTAAGACTCGCCGGACTGGGAAGAGGGGTCATGAGGTCCAGACCATAGTAGAGAAGGAATGTTCAAAGCGACACGAATAGAAGCAAAAAGGCCTGCACGGACCTGTGAGGACACTGGCAGAGGATAGGATAAGTGACAACTCACTTTGTTGTTTTCAAGCCAAGGTTTGTATGCTCTGCTCCAAGCGCTTCAACCTTTCGGTTTTTACCTCAGGTTTTAGCATAGTGTACTGATCTAGCTAAGTCTCTTTTCATTAATTTTGTTTACATGCCCTTACCACCTGAGTCAATTCATTTCTATTTTATGCACTGATCTAGCTAATATCCTTTTCAGTCATTCTGTTTACATGCCTAAACCATCTGAGTTGATTTATTTCTATCTTAGTTTTTATGCCATCTGCCTTGGTTTGATCTCTTTTTGTTGTGTTTCTGATTTTGTCTCTTTTAATTTTCCCTTACTACAATTCTGAAATATTTCATTTTAGCTGCCTGCGCTAAGGTCCAGGTTTCACTACTACGGAAGAGAAAAGGACAATAAACTGATAATCACACCACACCAAATATGAACATTTTTTAAATATTTGATTTGATTTTGAGAACGTCAACAACTACGGAGATTTTGATTTCATTTGATTTGATTTACCCACATCCACAACTAAGGTTATCTCGGGGGGTTTTGGTAGGATTTTAAATTTTGCCTCCACTGCCTTGTAAACAGCCAAGGGATCTTTAACATGCACAGAGTGTTGTGATTTGCACAAGGGATGGGACCTCCTTTTCATCGTCCGTCTCCGATGGAACTAGATGTCGATACCTACCTGTACCAGGATGGCAGATTATGCTTGAAAAAAAAAACTTGAGAATAGTTTTCGACCATTGGCGGGGCTCAAACCCACTACCCTCCGGTTGAGAGGCCGACACCTTGCCTCTGGATCACAGGATTTATGGTAGCGTTTGAATCAGTGCCGTCGTGACTACAAACTCGCAAAACCACCAAACACAGATCTTCCAGTCCTCACCTTTATCCATCAGCTTTCCACAGTCGTAACACAGGGAGAAATCGTAGGTCCAGGTGGCGCTGGTGCCCACGCCCGGTGTGGTGGCGCCACAACTTTTACAGCGGACGCACTTGGTGCAAACCCAGATGTTCTTCCTCTTCGACTGACTTCGTCGGGTAGTTTGGTCCCAGGCATTCTGGGTGATACAGGTCTCGGCATCGATGGCACTGTTTTAAAAAAAAAAAAAAAGAAGTTTTACAAGACGTGAAAATGACATTACAATTCTTTTCATTACACATGGGACTACATTCAGATATGGTGCTAGTGGAAGGCAAGTCAAAATTACGGACTAGCTGAAAAGCCCACACTGTTGGGGCAGTTCCGAATCTAGATCCAGACCAGCTGACGCTCGCAAAGCCTAGATCTGTATATCGACAGTGAAAGCTGCAAACCGTGAAAGTCTAAAATTAGTAATGTCCCCTGCCACCCCCCCCCACCCCCTCGCTTTTTTAAAAACATTATGAAGCCCCTACGCTTCATCTAGTTACGATTCCATGGCACAAGAACCAATAGATACCCGTATAATAACAATATACGCAATCCGTCTATCCCCATTGGCTCTAGTTTTTGACACTTGCACACCGTGTATGTCTGTGAAAGTAGATTAAGAAGCACAGCATCTTTTTTCTTTGATTCTCTGACTTTCACCGTCGATACATTTTTATTCGTCTAATCGTCCTTTTTGTCTCTCTCAGCCAGACTTGCTCGGTTTTTCTCTCCCTTTCGGGCACGACGGCCCTCTTCGATGCCACAAATGTAGACATAAAACCGATGGCAATTAAATCAACAGACGTAGCTAAAGCAACAAGACATTCACAAATCTGTTCCAACAAATCAAATGTATATCAAGCGTTCTCACACAAAACGTCATGTCAACGGAATAAGCGTGTCAAATAAAAGGCAGCTTTTGAGGATACCTTCAACAAGCCATTCTGTTGGCCGCACACGTTACAAAACTGGCACCGACGGCAGCACCACGTCAAGCTAGAGTTGAGCTGGTGCTGCTGGTGGTCGTCGGCGAGGGGACTCTTCCCGTCATCTTCACCTCCGCTCTCTTCCGGCCTTTCGTCGTCGTCCAAAGCAAAGGTGTGGTAGGGTTGACAGCAAACGATGCAGAAGATTAGCTAGAGGAGGAGGAGAAGACGATTGTCGTGGAATAATTATACTATATATATATATATATATATATATATGAAATGAAGGCCTTCAATTTGAAAAAGACGAAATATTTTTAAAAACTTTGAACTCGCCGAGGATCAGTGATTTACATTTTTTTTTAAAGAAAGCACACACAACACACACACAAATAAACACAACAAAAGAAAACCTACAGCAGCTCCCTCTCCCCTTCCCAACAAACAAACCAATCACAAACACACACGAAAAAAATTGCCACATTCTGAAATGATCTGATCTGATTTTACCCACATCAACAACTAGGGCCATCGCATAGTTTTGGGTGGACAGCCACGGGATCTTCAACTTACTCATAGTATTTTGATCTGCACGCGAAACATCCTTTCTATTATCCCATCTCCAACGGGACCAAGTGTCCATCAACCTACCTAGGCCAGGAGGTGGGTTCAACTCAAAACTAAGCAAAAAAAAAGCTAGATGCTGCATACCAGTCGATTCCTCCACATGGACAGTCTTTCTCACTGTGCTCTTCTTTCAAATGACCTTTGGGCGGCCTGGTTTTCCTTTTTTTTGTAACCCCCCATCCCATAGCATTGTAACTAATAAGAAAAACAAAAACAAACACCTAATACTAAAAAAAACACAACAAAAACACAACAAAAAAAACTAATAAAAAACAAAAACAAACTAATAAAAAATAATAGTAATTAAAAAAAAAATTTTAAACCCCAACCCAAACTAATATAAAATATTTTTAAAAAAAAACTCAACTAATAAAAAAACCAAAACAAAAACAAACTAATAAAAACAAAAAACCCAACAAAAACAAACTAATAAAAAACAAACAAAAAATACAACAAACACAAAGTACTAATAAAAAAAACCCAACAAAAACAAACGAATTAAAAAACCCAGCAACAAACAACTGATAAAACAATAAAAAACCCAACAAAAGCAAACTAATGGAAAAAAAAACAACAAAAAAAAACAAAAAAAAAAAACAAACTAGTTAAAAAAAACTCCCTATGTTTCTCACCTCGTCTTTGCCAGCAGAGCCGCACAGGTAACACAGGGTGCGCACACAGCTGGTCCCTGTGATTGTCAGAGAGAAGCCGTGGTACCAGGCAGTCTCCACATCGTAATCTTCCTGACAACGCAACAACAAAAAGAGAAGAAAAAAAAGACAAGACGAAAAAATAAATAGTAGACAGATGAAACTTGCAAGGGGCAGTAGTGTCCCCACAAAAAGCTTGGGACCTATGCCACTCCCTATCACAGACAACATTTCAGAGATTCCAATTGCGTCAGTATGCTAATATTTTGGACCGAGTCATCATTTTCAGTTGGGTCTTGAGGAAAAGGGTGAAGATATGAACTACATAGTTCTTTTAAAAAAAATCATCCCTGATAACTCAGGAAGGCCTCCACGCATTTTTCAAGCCTCGATTTACTTTGACGATAGATCATAAGAGCGGTAAAATGGATCATTTGCATCTCGGCCAAAGTCCGACTCAAAGGCCAGCATGCTAGTCACTGATGGTTTGTTTCATTGCGATGTAATCATATAATCTTACGGTGAAGTAAGAGGAAACGATAAGATGAAAAGACTTGTGAAAGAGTGAACAGAAAGAAGTAGCACATACAGGGATGCCACCATGTATGCCTGTCTGTCTGTCTGCCTCCCTTCCTCCATCTGTCTCTTCCTCCCTTCCTCCATCTCTCTCTCTCTTCCTCCCTCCGTCTCTTTCCTCCCTCGTTCTGTCTGTCTATCTCTCTCCCTCGTCTTTCCCTCGCTGCTCCGTCTCCGTCTGCTTTCTGACTGTCTCTCTCTCTCCTCCCTCCCTCTCTCTCTGTCTGTTTCTCTCTCTCCCTCCCTCCCTCGCTCTGTCTGACTGTCTCTCCTCTCTCTTCTCCTCCCTCTCCCTCCCTCCCTCTCTCCGTCTGTTTCTCTCCCTCCTCCCTCGCTCTGTCTGACTGTCTCTCTCTCTCTTCTCCTCCCTCTCTCTCTCTCACACACTTTGTCACGTACCCTGTAATCAGAACGCATCTCCCTCCCTTGTCCCGTCTGTCTCCTCCCTCCCTCGTCTGTCTGTTTCTCCTCCCTCCTCTGTCTGACTGCTCTCTCTGTTATTCCTTTCTCCTCTCTCTCTCATACACTTTGTCTCCCTGTAATCAGAACGCATCTCCCTTCCTTGTCCCGTCTGTCTCCCTCCCTCCTCGCTCTGTCTGTTTCTCTCCCTCCCCCTCGCCTCTGTCTGACTGTCTCTCTCTCGTTATTCTCTCCCTCTCTCTCTCTACACTTTGTCACTTACCCTGTAATCAGAACGTATCAAGTGCGACTTGAGGAGGATTTCAGACAGGTAGGCCGTCTCACTGATGACTAGAGGCAAGTCTGCTCCCAAAGCACGTTGTGTCATGGACAGCTGATAAAAAAAGATGAAAAGGAGAGAGAAAAACCCCCATTAAATGAAACGTTTTTGTAGGCTGTGATATCACTGTACAATGTACGGCAAGTCATTGACTAAAGAAGACTAAAAATAAGTTTTACTCTGGGAGTGGTTGAATTAACTAATTACGGTTTAACCTGGCCGAACACGGGCCGCGCGCTAGACAGCCCGCAGTGTTTAGGCCGTCTGTCCGCTAAGTGCTTCCCGTTGTTCAAGCCGGCCGTGGGTAACACCCTCTCCTTCAACGATCAGATTGGCTCCGCAAACCTATTTTTGTCACTTATTCTACGTGCTATTATTTCTAAAAGGCTGATTGATCTGTTAGAGCCTTTTTCTGACTATAAAGGTCATGATCCTAATGTAACAGCGCCATCTTCCGCGAAGCCCGTCATGGATGGTATTTTTAGCCACTGTACTGCCTTTGTTAATTTTGATCATTTGAATTAAACCCTTTACGGTAAATTTATCATGACGGCGAAAAGAGACGGTAGTTTTGCAAACTAAGAATCTGCAGACTTTTCATCCCAATGTTCTTTACCGTTAGCTTGGGAATTATTTCTTTTCCCCGTTGTATTTATTATATTTAACCCTCATAGGACACCTTTCATGTGGTAAATACAGACATAACGACTAAAAAAACCCCCAAAATAACACGTATCAAATAAGATTTTGTACGTGTTGATTGGCAGCTATGCTATTACAGCAGTCGCTGGATAGAAGCACATTCTGCATAAACACACGCCTACATCTGCTGACCGAACTTTTACTATATATAATAAAAGTGTTCTCATAAACGCACGGTATGCATAAAAGCACGCTTTTTCCTGTGTCCAAAGGGCGTGCGTTTATTCAGCGACTACTGTATCATCTTTGGCTTGATAAACCGCATGCCACCTACCTGGCTATCGGGTATTACATTCGAAGAAATCATGGTATCGGGTAAGCTGACAGATTAAAACACTGGACAGCACTGTGGACGCGCTGAAAAATTGTATACACTTACCTTGTCTTTCCCCTTCATGTGTCCCAGTTTACTGATAAAAGAATCCCGATTCTGTTCAGGTTTGGGGCTCGAACATCAGTTAACACCAACTGCACTGTAGCGTCCACCATTTTAGGCACCACCTTAGCTGGTCGGCCCATCCTACCGTTGGAGTTTGCCTTCAGTCTCAGTTGGCTTCCGTCCAAGTCAAGTCCACACCTGCGTTGGTTTTCTTGCCCGTTTGACTGGTCAGAGTCCACGGCCTCCGATTCTTCAATGAAAAAAAACAAAAAACAAACCCACACAACAAAACAACGTTAATAGTGAAATGAAAATAACATCAAACAACAAAGAGTAAACAATAATGATCAAGATAATATAAATATTTATAGTATCATCGTGATTGTTACTGATACTATCATTACTACCACGACTACCACTACCACTACTACCCCTACTCCTTAGAACTCGCTTTATGTTGTCTCCCGAGGTCTGGCCTCTTGTGCAGAGAGCAGTGAAATAGCGCCATCTACCTTCAAATTTTACCCAGGCAGTCTGTCCTGTAAACATTAGTATCTTCATTAACAGTGTTGCGTCCTTCATATGGGACCTACTCTTTTGTCACCCGTCATTGGGACCTATCTTTTATCTGCAAACCTTCTTTTGTCACCAGGCATATGGCTGTCACCCGTAAACATAGAGGACCTCTCTTTTGTCATTAACAGTATTTTGTCATTCTATTCATATGGGACCTACTCTTTTGTCACCCGTAAAATAGGGGACCTACTCTTTTGTCAAAACTACTCTTTTGTCACCCGTCGATCCAAGAGCAAAAAATTCCAGGAAAAATTCTCAACCTGCTGGTACACAAACCCACCACCTTTTGGTTGATGATGATAGGCAGACAAGACACACCTTCCCTTTGGACCACTATGTTCCTTCCCTGCCCCTTTTGGAGAAGAAGGTACAGTAGTGGCCGCCTAAATGCCCGGTGCTTGGGAAGCAGAGAAAATGGGCATTTAGGCGATTTAGGCAAAAGTAGGTCAGTCAACAATTTGGGAGGGAGGGAGGGACGGATGAAAGGGGACCACCAAGGGAGTTCATCCAATATGGTGCAAAAGTTCAACATTTACTCAAAATTTAATGTGAGAAATAGGGACACCTGGAAACCATTTAACTCCTTAGCACTGAGGCGGTGAGTGCGCAGGCGGGTTGACCATCGATCACCATGAAGACGCAAAGGCCCAATGGATACGAGCCAATGCAAGACATGGGAGCAATAAAACTGTTCACACCTAGTCCCTCGATTGCGATGCGTGCCCGGGTCTATTAAAAAACGCCGGGTGACTGCATGCAGCTTACGACACCAAGGAAAGAGCTGTGGACTAAAAATTCTAATTGCCCAATGACAGACCAGTGAACATCCACTGGAACTGTGCTGTACAGTGGATGAATAAAACTGTTCACACTTTGGTCCTCGATCCAACGCGCGTGCCCAGTCTATTAAAAACGCCAGGTGATTACATCCAACCTACGACATCAAGAAAGAGCCCGCCGTGGGCGGAGTCCGAAAGATTTCTCAATTCTAATTGACCAGTGATAAACCAGTTATCCAATGGAACAAAGACTGTGCTGTACAGTGGGTGGAGTTAAGAAAAGAAGACAGGGTCATCTTTTATTTAATTACAATGGATAGGTAATGAAAGGGTTACATTGGGCACATTGTTTACAGTGCATGGTTGACAGGCATAAGCCATAAGAGCGATGGGATTTCATGTATGATGAAAAGAATCTTTAATCAATTACAGACGTACTTTATGACAATTTGGGGGAAATGATGCCTGCAGTTGCCATTCAGACCGGGCATTTAGGCGAAAATCTTGGCTTTGAACGGGCAATTTATTTAGGGAAAAATGGGTTTCAGTGAGATTGCAGGCATTTAGGCGAAACGGGCAGTTAGGCGGTCACTATTGTATTACGATGACACAATGGTAAATTGAATGCAAAAGGGAGCTACCTTCCATGCTGTCTGAAGCCCCATTGCCACGCCCTCCGTCCAAACTCTGATAGTTTTTGGGCCCCCTGGCCGAGAGACGAGCAGAGTTACCCCTTGAGCTGAGGCCGTTGATAAACGCACAGCTCGCCGGGCGAAAATTTCTGCTGTTGTCGTTGTCTTTGTTGTTTTGACTTGGGCTCTTCGGGTTGATAAAAGCGTGGGTCGCCTTCCTGGCATAGCGAGGATTTGCACAAACTGAATTTCTGGGAGAAAGAAGAAAAGGAGGGAATATAAAAACTATGAAGAAAAACAAGAAACAAAGTAAAAAAGGAAAAAGGGGATGAAAGTTAAGAACAAATTCAAGCCTGCAATGAAGAAAATGCTTTTTATCAAATTCGTATGAAACGCCAATATCAAAAGAAGAAAAAATGAGTAGGGAATGAGAATTTAGAGAAGAAATTCAAGCAGATAATGAAGAAAATACGTTATATCAAATTCATATGAAACGCCAACATCAAAAGGAAAAAATGAGTGGGGAATGAGAATTTAGAGAAGAAATTCAAACATATAATGAAGAATATACGTTATATCAAATTCTTATAAAATGGCAACATCAAAAGAACAAGTAATGAATAATGGGGACGAAAGTCAAGAGAAGAAATTCAAGCCTGTAATGAAGAAAATGCTTTACATCGAATTCGCATGAAACGCCAACATCTGGCGAAAATATTTATGACGGTAAATTATCTGCTCGGGAAACCAAACTAGTAAATTCTTAAACAGTAAAATTTCCTAGTCACCTATTTTGTGCAAAGCAGACAAAAAAAAACAAAAAATATCCGAATGAAAATGTAGATACACCTAACACATGAAGTGGCGTTGGCGACAATGGTTTGGTGGGGGGGGGGGGAATGCCATTTTTACCCAAAATGGGACAAATCTAGTCTATCATACTAGTGGATAGAGCAGTTCATCCCGTCATAATGATATCCTAAAAGAAGCTCAGTATCAATTCTTTGAATTTATATAATTTTTTTAGAAACAATACAGGCCTATCTTTCAACACAGTTATTATACAATAAAAAACAGAAATATTATCTAAAGTATATCAAGTTGGTACTCATTTTGATCGTCACAATAAACACTATCAAAAACAAACTTATTTGAGGATCTATTATGAATATTGCCTTAGATCGGCCGGAAGATACAGACCATATTCCGCGCACCTATTATCAAAAGGCACCATCTCAAAATGAGTAAAAAGGTGTTGGTGCACTTGAAACAGTGTAAATAAGAAGTAGTTGAGAGCCTCTCAAGGTTTTATGATGTTTCAAAGTATTATCCTACTCTTTTCTTAGGTTTATGGGTGAAAGATGTATTCAAATAACAGAGAAAAATACGATTTTCTCAAAATGTCCTTTTTGTTCATTATTTCCTATCTACTTTTTTATTTCTCAACGTATCTTCATGAAATTTGGTATGGATGATGAATGGGGAAAACAAAAAAATGATCAGATGTTTTTATGATATGTATTATAGTTTGGGAAAAATTGAATTTTTTGTACAATATGTTTGTATATTTTTGGTTGTTCTCATATGCTATTTTCAAAATTTCATAAAATGAAAACTTACTAATGAAACAAAAATCCTATCTGATCAAATTTAGATATTGTATCAAATAAGGTGTGTGCCAAGTTTGAAAGAAATTTGTTGAAAAATGAAAAAGCCTATCGATATTGAACTTGGTGAAATTTGGGGGCAAAATCCAAGATGGCCGCTGTTTCCATGGCAACTGGAAGCGGCAGGAAAAAAACGATGTATTTCAACTCAGCACACCATGCCCATTATTACACCTATAAATAAGTTAAATTGATAGGAACAAGCAGGAAAATTTTCCATATCAGGGACGACCCCCCCCCCCCCAAGCTGTTGGACTGAGGATGATGAAGTCCTGGGTATGTATCCTAGAAAAGCCAGGCCTGACACTGTGCTCCCGGGAAAGGCACGTGACACGCAATGTTCCGACTCGACCCAGGTGAAGATGGGCACAAGCACTAGCGTGGGAGTAAATGTCAATGAATTGTAAAGAAACGCTTTGCTCTTAATTCCAACCCCTCATGATTCCAAGTTCAGCAGCCTAACTAAAAAACCACCCTGCCGCTACCAATGATACTTACAAACAGCCTTTCCTCAGCTTATTAGGTCCTCCAAACTTGGGTTTATCCCTGTCAATGAAAATAAGAAGCAAACAACAGCAATTTGAGTGATAAATATACATAAGATGAAACGCAACATTCATGTATATAACGTTTAAATAACATTTATGCATATAAGATTAAATGTGACATTTATGTATATAAGATTAAATGTAATATTTATGCATACAAAATTAAAATTTTAAACGTGACATTTATGCATATAAGATGAAACGTGACATTTATTTGTATGAGAGTAAAGGAGGGCTCTTTGCGTTCAACGTCTTGATTGATTGATTGATTAAAATTTACCCCATCCATCATGTGCAGTGGTCTCGGGGTGAATTAACAGGTGACAGCAAGATGAAAGACAAGTGACAGAGTGAAAGGAAAGGAGAAGGAGCTAACAGTAGTCCCCACCAACCGCCCACCTCGTTCAGGAACCGCAAACTTTTACAGGATTATTTTTTAAAGGAATTTTATACTTTTCTGAATTTTTTGTTTTTGAACTATATTAACTGTTCCATGTTTTTTGACTGTTCTTAAGCAATAAAAAATAAAAAAACAACAACCCATGTACAGCACCACATCACAGTGCATGTTAAATAATCTGTTATGGTGTTTACTATTTTACTGTACAGCACCACAGCACAGTGCATGTTAAATAATCTGTTATGGTGTTTACTATTTTACTGTACAGCACCACATCACAGTGCATGTTAAATAATCTGTTATGGTGTTTACTATTTTAATGTACAGCACCACATTACAGTGCATGTTATATAATCTGTTATGGTGTTTACTATCTCACCTGTACAGCACCACAGCACAGTGCATTTGACATAATCTGTTATGGTGTTTACTATCTCACCTGTACAGCACCACAGTACAGTGCATTTGACATAATCTGTTATGGTGTTTACTATCTCACCTGTACAGCACCACAGTACAGTGCATTTGACATAATCTGTTATGGTGTTTACATTTTAATCTCACCTGTACAGCACCACAGCACAGTGCATGTTATATAATCTGTTATGGTGTTTACTATTTCACTGTACAGCGCCACCGAGCGTTTCGGTGAATGAAGGGCGCTAAACAAAGACATCAATAGCACTATATGCCCCTGGAGGTGACAGCAATCGGAGTTTGAGGGAGTGAAAGGAAAGACAACGGCTGAGTGCCCTGACCACGGACACTAAACTAAACTATCCAAGACAATACACTGCGCCTTACTTGCAATTGACGCACTCCCCACATTCGGGAGTTTTGCAGCCGTCACACTTCTGACACCTAATCCGCCTCTTCCCTTGAGCTCCTTGGAGAATGAGCTGTGAGCGCTTCTCCGACCACAACCTGCGGAAGTAATTACATGAAGTTTCTATTGACCAATGAATGAATGAATGAATGAATGAATGAATGACAAATTAACGCATAAAATCCATAACATAGTCATGCTCCAAGGCGCTTCACACTGCGTGAACACGTAGATAAAATGTGACCATAGTAGGGCCAAGAGAAGGTAAGTCCCTAGTAGAGTTCCTTCAAGGCCATTACGACCACTAGAGCTGGCGCACATCCCAGTTTCGATAGCGTGAGGGGGAACAGGTGACAATAATCACCCCCTGAAGAGGAAGCTTGTCTGACGCAGGTTTTTACCCCAAGTTAGTGCTTGTGCCCATTTGCACCTGTGTAGAGTGGGGGAAATGTGTATAAAGTGTCTTTCCCAAGGAGCACAACGGCGGAACTGGATTTGCTAGGATTTGAACAACCCGGGATCCCATGATCCCCAGTCCGGTAAAACTGCTTGGCCTTCGACGCCACTGGGACAAGTCCCTAATTTATGAAATAGCCATTTTGAAAAGTTCAGTGTTCAGTTGGGTCTTGAGTCTAAAGCAATTGATGATTTTGCCTATATATATATATATAGAAATTACTTGTGTAAGATTTTAACTGAGTGGGGACCAAAACAAAAGTAAAGCTCCTTCAAGGTTGTAAGCATATCCCAATTTCTATTGCTTGAGGTGGTTTGTTTGTTTGTTTTCTTTCTTTTATTAATTGGAATTTCCCCGTCCACCATAAACGGTAATCTCAGGGTGAACTAAGATGCAGTGGCAAGACAAAATACAATAGTAAAAATGAAAAAACAAGAAGTGGGACTGACCAGCAGCGCCACCAACCCTCCACAGATATATATAAACATACACAGATTGATTTTTAAATTTTTTTTATACAGATAAACGACCGACCTGGCCTCTCTGAACTTGCGACACAACTAGATACTTGAATATTCATTGAGAGAGCGCATAACCGTCGCCCTGTGTAAATAAAACGTAGACATGTAGACAACAAACACCTTTTCTTCTCTTCCTTCTTCTGCCTCTTTCTCAGGGATGCAAGTTTCTCAATTTGATACGTTTTCCTCACGGACTTCTTTCTCTCCTTCCTCACTTCCCGATTTGGGGACATGGGCGGTTTCTGAGTGCCGTTTCCCGCTTCAACGAATTCTGTGGCTGCTTCATCCGTGCTCTCTTCTTCGGAGGAATGTTGAGCTAAAAACAGAATGAAGAGGGGGGAAAAAGACGCTCTCGGTAAACTTAAAGGTGACAGAAACATGACGCTGAGCGTACAATTGAACCGCTGTGAAACAATGAAGAAAACTATATGATACCGTGCAATATTTTAGGATACATAAAAAATTAGATATGAAGATTAGAAATATAGTTTTCACAGGTTTAAAAAAAAACCCCCGCAAAAAAAAAGAAAAGAAAAAGAGAATCCATAAGATTATGACTTGATTCGAGTCTACCCACATACCAAGAACTACTGTAAGAAAGGACATGCAGGGTCTAATTTCTGACTTCGCTAGCAGAGGCGAGAGTGTATTGAACACAAAATGCGTAGTTCATTTAAATTAATCATAATTTCTAGGACTATATACTTCATTAAAACATATCATGATAGGAATATGGTTAACAATGGCATTTTCCAGCAAAAATAAAATCTGAATTCAATGAAACCTCTGTATTAGACACCAATATATACAATCCCGCCGGAGTTTTCAACCAGAGCAGCAGCTTCTTTCACTATACTAAATTGGTACTTTGTGCACTAGGTCCACCGTGTAAGCATTTCACCATAAGACAGAGCATAGACGTTGCCTTTGAATCAGGGTTATTTTTAGTAATCCGTTTAACACACCACCAGAATAAGCCACTGTTGGACGAATCTTAACCTTGTCAATAACCAAAAATACATTCTTCTGCACATTATTTATTTTTTTAAAATGTTTTCCCCTAGATTCTAGAGAGCCTACTTATAAAACTCACCAACACTGCCATCGCGGCTTTCACTTTAGACTTCTTCAAGACACACACAGACTCTATGGTGAAACGAAACACGGCAGCAATTTTATGTACAGAGAGAGAGAGTGAGAAAAGAACAAGAGTGAGAGAGAGGGAGATAGAGACAGACAGATAGATAGATAAACACAGAGAGCTAGAGAGATACAGACAGATATCAAACAAAAGCAAACCAATTTACCTTTTTTCGAATCAAGTTTGCTGCGAGCCAGAAGCTGTTCCTTCTCCTCACTGGGCAGAGCGCTGAGGGTCAACACGTGTCCAGAATGTGCAGTTTCGGGAAAGGTCGCCCGATGCTGGGGGAACACCATGGCTGCCCTGCGGCAGACGTGTTTGATTCTAGGCCCACGTGAAGAGTTCCATGGAAACCTGCTGCCGTCGTTGTTTCTGTCATTGTCCGAGTCTCTTTCGTCAGTGCTTTTGGATCCTCTTTTGACAGGAGAGCGGATGCTCTTGCTTGGAGACAATTTCGCTGAGGATTGGGTTTGCGGTGGAGACAAATCTATTAAATGGTATAGAGAAAATTTATGAGGACTATGTCACTGTTAATTTTAAATAAAGGACATTACAGACTGCTAGCATAACTGCCAACCGTTTCAACTCGGAACCCCCCCCAAAAAAAAAACCAACAACAAAACAATCAGTAATATTCCATAACATAAATTAAAGCAACCCCTAACCTGACACAACCCTGTCTGCCCATCGCCAAATTTGTTTGCCCGTTTCATTGATATTATCCCTGTCCGCCATTGCGATGATCTCAGCGTGGACAATAAAAAGGGGAAACAGTGAGATGAAAGACAAGTAAAAGAGTGAAACGAAAGAGGAAGGATCTACCAATAGCACCCAACAACCATTCCCCTATCGCTAACGAAAGCGAGCCCAAGACAAAGACACCGGGACAAACAGAAGTAGAACTCGTGTCAGCGCACGCGTTATTTTCCTATGTCGATTCAATCACCGACACTTGCCGGGACGGGAAAACTCACTTCCAAGGAGCAGGTCCCCACTGACGTCAACTGACAGCGGCTTGTCGAGATTTCTGGCGTTGATCAGTTCTTTACTTGACATGGACGACATTCCAGTCTGGCTCAAACCACAGAGGTCGGAAGACTGGCTTTCCCCGCTTCGGTGTTTCGACCTCTTCTTGGACGACTCTCTTTTCCCTTGCTTCCACCGCTTTTGTTCAGGTACGATTTATTGGGAATATATTCACCCTGTGAAGAAACAATTTTTTTTTGGTTTTGGTTTAATTCAGAGATACTTTGTTGTCACTTTTTGAAGCAGGAAAAGATGAGGAGCATTATGAGAGAGAGAGAGAGAGAGAGAGAGAGAGAGAGAGAGAGAGAGAGAGAGAGAGAGAGAGAGAGAGAGAGGAGGGAGGAGAGAGAGAGAGAGAGAGAGAGAGAGAGAGAGAGAGAGAGAGAGAGAGAGAGAGACACAGAGAGAGAGGGAGAGAGGAGAGAGAGAGAGAGGAAAGATGAGAGAGAGAGAGAGCAGAGAGAAAAGAGAAAGAGAGATAGAGATGACAGAGAAAAGAGAGAGAGAGAGAGAGAGAGAGAGAGAGAGAGAGAGAGAGAGAGAGAGAGAGAGAGAGAGAGAGAGAGAGAGAGAGAGAGAGAGAAAGAGACACACACACACACACACAGACAGGCATGTATACAGAAACGCAAACACAGACTGAGGATGATGAAAATGCTGTGCCACCACAAGCATTGCATTATGGGATCACGTATACAAATATCCTTAAAGGGACAGAGAAAACAAGGCAAGCCGTCTTCTAGCGTATATGAACAACAAAACAAAAACAAACAAAAAATAAAGAAAATAATATATGAAGTAAATAAATAATAATGCCAAAATCGGCATGGATGGAAAAGGTTTGGGAGGATGTCCCATTACTGCGGCTGACACCGATAATACTGTTGCCGACCAGTGAGTGATGGAATCTTTAAAGGATTGAGGGTGTAAGTTTATCATCTAAAGTACTGAGAATCCCTTCTCTAATATGACAGTAGGCTGACCTCCGATTCATGTCTGCTATCGCCCGATTTGTGTCTTTTCTTCTTCGTGGGCGTCTTTGCAGCAATGGGCAAGGTACGTACCTGGGTGAGAGAAAGAGAGAATGAATGAATTCATATTATGAGTATAAGACTTACTCAAATTACTGTCAGCATGCATGACTTTGATTATAAACTATGGGTTTGATGAATTTCAGGTTGAATTATGTGAAAGCAGAAGATGACAGATAAGTGAAAGGAAGAAAGGAAAGAAGTAGGACCTACCAATAGTTCCTGGCAACCACCCGCTGACTACGACTAATCAAGTCTTGATTTTAAGGTGATACATGATGTAAAGTTAGTTTTAAGTCTTCACAGTCGTCATGTTTCTATGGGTACAGTCACGTCTCGTTAGTCAGGACTTCGATAATCAGGATGTCTCGATAATCCGGACAGTTTGCTCCGGGCGGAGGTGTCTGGATTATCAAGACGTGATTGTATACATTTTATAAATTTGGTGACAAAATCTGCCATTATGGACATTTTTTTACAAGAATGATAGCGGAGAAGTATCATGACCCACCAGCAACAACCCACAAGACAGACAGAAAGGAAGAAAGAAAAATGACTACAGAAGACAATTTTGTGGCTTTACCACTATCATATACCCTAGAAATAGTTTAAAACGTGCTTTGTTTAGTTGAATTCCCCCCCCCCCCCCTTTCATCGTATGCGGTGGTTGCAGGATGAATAAAAATGAAATGGCAGCAAGATGATATGGAGAAAAAGGAAAGAAGAAAAAGAAAAAGAAGAAGAAGAAGAAGGAAGGAGGTGGAGGAGGAGGAGAAGAAGAAGAAGAAGAAGAAGAAGAAGAAGAAGAAGAAGAAGAAGAAGAAGAAGAAGGAAGGAGGTGGAGGAGAGAGAAGAAGAAGAAGAAGAAGAAGAAGCAAAGAAGAAGAAGGAGAAAAAGAAGAAAGAAGGAGGAGGAGGAGAAGAAGAAGAGGAAGAATAAAAAGAAAAAGAAGAAGAAGAAGAAGAAGAAAAAGAAGAAGAGAACAAGAAGAACAACAACGTGGTACACAAGCCAAACCCAACCGTTGACACAGAGTATGTGCCATTATCAAGACAATTTACGCAAGACAATAACAAGGGGTGTGAGAGTGATTACTTTTGACAGCAATATGGACTCTCCCTTCCAGCTGTTACTCATACTGCAGGCAGCAAGGAACTTTTGGAACTTGCAGGGGACACAATACAGGAGGGTGTTTTTTGACGACTGGCAGTACACCACGCACGATCCTGTGGATTGTAAGACAAAAATATGAGACAACAGCGATAATAACAGTTATAGAGACAATTTGTATATAACGCCGGTATCGACCATATATAATGGAGCTTTGATTTGATTTCAATTATTCACATCCACAACTAAGGCGATCTCGAGGTTTTCAGTAGAATTTTTAATTTTGCCCGGACTGCCCTGTAAACAGCCAAGGGATCATTAACGTACACAATGTTGTGATTTGCACCACACAGGACCTTTGAGCCCACAACCTTTGAGTTTACAACTTGGCCGTACGACTGCAGAGAGGTAAGTCAGTGCATCTCAACGTTGTCTAAATCTATCACAAAATCCTTTCCGCTAAAGGCTATTTCCACAAATAATGCGTTAGAAGATTTCAGACTAAAAAATCTGAAAAATCTGAAAGGAAATAAAGAAGGTTCCGATTTTTAAATCTGAAATCTTCTCATGTGAGTAGTGGGGCCTCATGGATTAGTGTGGAATTTATTTTATGAAAAACGAATTGCGGCCATAATCAAAAACATTATGTAGTATTAACAAGAGAATATAGTTCATGCGGAAATTGCACATTTTACACCACATTGCTGTCTTTGTTTTTGAACACATGATATATAATGTGTGCATTAACCTTTTTGTTTGACTGCATGGGGAGGCAATAAGAGAGGGAGAGGGAGAGGGAGAGGGAGAGAGGAGAGAGGCGAGGGAGAGAGAGAGGGAGAGAGAGAGAGAGAGAGAGAGAGAGAGAGAGAGAGATAGAGATAGAGATAGAGATAGAGAGAGAGAGAGAGAGAGAGAGAGAGAGAGAGAGAGAGAGAGAGAGAGAGAGAGAGAGAGAGAGAGAGAGAGAGAAAGAGAGAGAGAGAGAGGAGAATGAAAAATCAATATATATTGTATAGAGCTTTAACATGCTTCTAAAATATTAGGACAATCACCTGTTTCTCTTGATGCTGTATTGAAAAAAAGCATGTAACTCAAAAAAAGACTGCAAATTATAAAGGATGAGTCTCATGTTTTCAACTCGCAAATTGAGACAAGCAGTAGGAGAGGAATGGGAGACATTACATTATTAACATTATTATTATTATTATATCAACAAACACCACGTAATTTCTGTTTTAAGGATCAATAAATTTTCTTATCTGATATACATTTATTGTGCGACGTTTCATTTCATTCAATGCATTTTTCCTGCGCAATGGATCTTTATCAGTTCCCATTCTACCTTCTGGTGTATGAGTTTAGATGCTCGAAATGATCTTTCTTAGGCTACCCTGTTCTGACATTTTCCGTTTCCTTCTGTGAAGGTTAAATTTCTTTATTTTAAGTGCCACTTTCTCCGAGGTCGACCGTGTGGTCTTTTACCTTGGGTTTTAGCATTGTATACTTATCTAGATTCTCTTTGTATAAATTCAGTTTACATGTCCAAACCGACTCAGTTGACTTATTTCTATCTTAGTTTTTGAGCCATCTGCTTTGGTTTGATCTCTTACTGTTGTGTTTCTGATTTTGTCTCTTTCAGTTTTCTCTACTACTCTTCTGAGATATTTCATTTCAGCTGCCCGTACCCTGCTGTATTCTGTACTGTCTAAAAGTCCAGGTTTCACTGCCATAGAGGAGAGTAGAGGACTTTTGTATTTATGCCATTTTTGGTTTTTGTTGACAAATCTCGTTCACACCGACAAATGCCTTCCCAAACTGGTTGATACCCGATGGAAAACAAATTAAAATAAAGCCAAAGACAACTCACCGTCTCTAACACAAACTTTGATTCTGTTCTTCGCCTCGTTGTTGATTTGGAAAAAGTAGAACTTTTTGCACGCCTTACACAGGGGGACAGGCGGCAGCTTGCGGTTTTCTTGACCTTGCACATGTTCCGGCACACCAGGCAGGGGTGCTTGCTACCAGGGTAATACTTCAGCTTCCTCAGGCGGTCCAGCTCCTCAAACGACCTGCGACACTCTTCCTCAGCTTCTTTCCGCTGATCTACTTCAGACTTGACGGGCGGCGGCGACAACCCTTGTAACTCTGTGCTGTCTGGACTGGTTGCTGAGAGAAAATTTGAAACGGTATATATATATAATAATGTATAAGAATCTCAATTTCATTGAAAGATGTTGGTCTGTTTCATTGAGATTTACCATATCCACCGCAGGCGGCGATTTCAGGGTGATTTAAGACTGCATAGTTGCCAACCTTTTCAAATCGAGAAACAGACTCAGAAAACATGGATTATAATTTAACTTCTAGTAAGCCCCTTTGCGGTAAATATCAAAAGTCAGGTCTTTCTGGCGAAATGCAACGGTATAGAAGGCGTTTCCGGACTTTAATCCCAATCACTCATGATTGTCTGCCGTTAAGAGAAACGTCGTACTAGAAGACCATTTCACTCAAAAAAGATTTCAATGGTTAATTTTATAATTAAATGGATACAAAGGTACACTAAGATTGTATTTGAGCCAAAATAAATCATTTTGTTTTGATTGCCATGGCAACACCAATGAATGGCCGCCATCTTGGATTTTTGGACAATCTTTAGGTCAATGTAATGTTTTGCTCATTCTATCAAACTCTATCAGGCCGGTCTTGGTTGAACAAAAGCTAAGGGGCTAACCTTGACAGAAAATCCCAAAAGCCTTGTAGGGGGACTCAAAGTGACAGCTCCACCATCTACCTGGGGTTCGGGTACAGTGGGCTAATCACCTGCTTGCCCAAAACCAACAAATTCGGACAACTAAATGTGAGTCACCCTGATGGAACGTTCGAAGACGACCCTGGAATCGAACACAGATTTTGATTCTTGGAACATAGAATGTTTGGGCAATAAATGGGAAAGAGTAAGAATCAGCTGAAGAATTGGAAAAGTTCAAAGTAGATATTTTGGCTATCACAGAAACAAAGAAAAATGGACAAGGAACAGAAAATGTAGGACCAAATCATACTTCACTTTTCTCAGGAAAAGATAGAGCTAGGGCAGGAGTAGGCATCTTAATGCACAAAAGTAATGGAACGCTATTGAAAAGTTGGAAATTTATACGCCTGGTATTACAGGTAAACATTAAAGCAAACGGAAGAGAAATTAAACTAATAATAGCTGATGGACCACATGAAGACTCCACCATAGAAGATAAAGAGATAGCTTTGAAAACAATTTACAAATAGCCACAGAGAACGAGAATCTGAAACCCAAACGGGAACTAATGGATTTAATAGGAGATTAAAATGACAGAGTGGGCAACAATGTAGAGACATCAGACGGAGAATAATGTGAAGGAGAGACAACAACTTTTCCAAATGGAGAGACTTAAAAAAAACGTTTACCTAAAAAGTTACATGAAAATAGGCAGCAACCATTTTCCCCACATAAATATATTCGCTGAAGAGTGAGAGAAGATCGACGTGAAAAGTCAACCATAGATTACAAAATAGTTCATAGTTCCCTTTACAATGGATGCAAAAGTTGACAGAGAAGCTGAAATATTTAGTGATCATCATCTAGTGATTGCAAATATGAGATTACTAACTGAGGAAAACAAACAGAAAAAGAAAAGAATAGATTATAAAACAGATAACATATCAATCTAGGATTTTTTAAAATATAAAATCATTGAAAGGCAGATCGATTTGAATGATAGCACAATAGAAAAAAACAAGTCAATTCAAATGTTTAAAAAACACTATTTCCACTGAAGAAGTCTGTGGTAAAAATTTTTTTTAAAGGAGATAGGAAAAGAAAAGCATTATAGAGGAATGAGAATGTTAAACTAAGATCAAAGAAAAGAAGGATGCCTGGAAGAAATACTTGCAAACAAAGAGGCCAGATGACAGGATAGATTATGTGAGTAAAAGAACTATCGCCAAGGAGGAAGTGAGGAAAGCAAAACAGGAACAATGAGAATAGTTTGAACAAAATGCTTCAAAAAAACCACCAGGAAAATCAACATCCCCCCCCCCCCCAAAAAAATATGGCTTAAAATATGATGTTTCCGTCAGAATGGGGGAAGCAATAATGTACAGTGGTATTTAAGGCTCTGACAGGGTTAATTTATCTCTATGGATGAAACACCTATCCTGCTAAAATTATTATTACTATTACAGGATAAACGTAGTGGATGTGAATGAGCCTTGTAGTGAGCCCACATGTATCTGAGTGATCACAATAATAAATCCAGAGATAAATTTCTGCAGTATTGGGTACAGCATTCTTTGGTGCAAGACTATTCATTACAAAATTCATTCATGACAACTTAAATTTAAATCCTAGCAAAACGTCTATATGTCTTCAAAATGACAACAATTCCTTAAAAAATTAAAAGCTGAGAGAAGTAAGTTGTCCACTTTTGATTGAATCATCATCTCTCCGCCCTCTTCAGTGTAATTTTAAAACAATGGCAAACCAACAAAAAGACGTGCCTTTCCAAACTTGGATGTGTCCTCAGCCCCAAATCCAATCACTTACAAATTAAATTTACCAAGAATTTCATAACCAAACAATTACAATGAGATAGTGTTATGAATATGAAATAAATAAACATTATCAATGCAGTACTGAAAGTATCTAAAAATCTTACCGAGACCATTGGGAGAAAATGAACCAATCCCATCAGACATTCCCTCAAAGAGACCAGACTTCTGCCTGTCGATATCCGCAGCGGCTGACGCTTGTGAGAATGGAGATAGCTGACTTAAGGTGGACGGAGCCGCTGAGGCAAGGGCAGAGCGAGAAGAGGGCGTTTTCTTTAACTTCTCTGCGATTCTTTTGCGCCTCTCCAGCTTGGCCTCTCTTTTCAGCTGAGCCTTCAACGATCTCGCCAACGCAGCTTTTGAATGATTCAAAGCAGTCCTGTTCAGCTGAAGCTTTGCCTGTCTCAGGACGACGGTGTTCTGAGAGGACAGAGAGTCTGAAAAACTGTTACTTTTCTTGTGTTTGAAAAATCCAAAGGGTTGAGACGGCTTTGTGGAATCCGTGAATAGTTTAGCCGGAGCGATAAGACTTTTCCCTGACCCAAAGCATTTCCCTACCACGGGTGGGGAAGCTGACGGGTCAAACGGTTTTTGGTCTTCCTCTTCTTCGGAGTCGTTTTCGTTGGGGTACGACGACACAGGCTTGCCCGGGCTCACCACGTCGGCCAGCTGCTGCTGGAGGAGAATTTCATCCTCCGGGTTATCTTCGACTAGTTTCATCCTCATGATCAGACTGGGCTTTTTGGAACGTTTCCCCTCCACGATAAGCGGCTGATCCAAAAGTCCCAGCGGCTTTTGACCGCCGATGCCGTCTGTGAACGATGAGATGCCGCTAGGCTGTGGCGCCGCAGAAAGGAGGGGAAGCCCTTGTCTCTGTTGGCGGTAAGAGGCGACAGTGATATTCCTTGTCCAGTGAAAGCCGAAAAAGAATTCCCAGAGTTTCCATCTCCTACGTCAAGGCTGAACGTTGAATTGGATGAGGTGAGGGGTGGAGAAAGCATAGGACCAAACTTTGCCTGTTTGCATGCCACCAAGTTTTGCAAACTGTCCTCTTCTAGAAATCGTTTGTTTGGTTTAATGACACGAGATGATCTTGAGCTTTTTGATGGCAGGACAAACTTTCGAACTTTGCTAATTGAACTTTGAGCAGCGTGCTTCGTTGCCTTGGCCAGAATATGCTGAGCGGCCGACTTGTACCGAGAGGTTGAAAACAAACTCTGAGAAACTATGAGGTCTCCTTTCACAGATGTGGGCAGATCCATTGATTGTTCTGGAATGGGAAAAACTCTCTTAGGACGACCTTTTTTCCTTTTAACAAATCCCTGCGACTCAATATTGTAACTGAGTCTTTTCACTTTTATTTCCTTTAAGTTACAGTTCTGTTTGTTTTTCACACCACCGTTGGACGATACACCATCAACCTCGGAGAAAAATCTGTTTTGTTGACAAACTTAGATCTAGCATCCGTGACTATATCTGAGTCAACCAGTCTCTGGTACATCTTCTTCACGCCTACTCCTGCCGCGGGTGGTCGCACGGGTACAATCACCCCTGCTGCTTGATAGTTAGCTATCCTGGCCTGTGATCGCTCATATCGTATCTGGTGTTCCTCTGTTTTCTGTTCATGAAGGCGTTGCTCCGCTCTAATAGCATGACGCAGTTTGCTTTCAGCGACAGAGATCTCTTTGGCAGAGAATCCATGAAACTCTTCTTCCTGTGTAAACAAACGACATGAAAAGAAAGAAAAAAGTTTGATAATGGTTAGATGATATAAATCAAAATGAGTCGGAAGACATTGGAAGACCAAATGGAGAGAAATCTATGCTACAGGAAGCAACGACTGGTGTTTTAGTGGTCCAAATCAGGAAACATCAAACAAAACTAATCACTGGCGTGCTGTTCTGAATATTTTTTTAGACATCACTAGAGTGCCTTAACTTCAACTTGATTCTATCGAAGGACTGGAAGTGGAGGTCATGTAAAGAAAGGAAGATATTTGTGTCAATAACTCACCCTACGACCCTAGAAGATCTAAACATGATCCAAATCAATCTTGTTATAAATTTGACCCATTTGTATTTAGTGCATTTTGAAAGGTTGATCCGATGGAATGTCGTAAGTTTTCCTCATTTCATCAACATGGCCACTCAGTGCAGTTATATTTAACAGCAGTACGACCAACCTTTAAAAAACAAAATACTATCACAACAAATTCATGTTAGTATCACAGAACCCCCCCCCCCCCAATGGATTTTTGTTTTATTGAAATGAGAACATTATTTATCAGAATAATGAGAACTTCTGGCAGAGACATCTAACAAAACTGATCAACTATACTGACATATATGCCGCATTGATGCAGTTAAATCGCTATTGTTCAAACTGCTGTAGACAAAGAATTCTGTTGGGGTTTTTTGTAATACTTTCATGAAAGCAAAATTATTTTGGTTCTTGTTGGACAACGTCCAAAACTTAACACATTGATTGCGTCATCGTGACACATCTGCCTTAATATAATACCCAACACACTCACATCTCATCCCGTCACCCCAACCGCTGAATTGAATGTGATTGATTATTATTTGGTCTATAAATGAATTGAATATGATTGATTTTTATTTGGTCTGTAAATAGAGACTATAATTTTTCTTCGTGTGGCAGCAACTCTGTAGAGTATCCAATTTATATAGAACAGCTTAATTTCTACAGCATAGATGTATATTACAACCTCTCGTAAAAGCTATCACAATTCCAAACGGGTGGAACACATCTCACCCCCCCAATTGTAAGTATTCATTGACATTGTTTGAGATACAAACAATTGTAATGGATAATCTATTTATATATTAAGTACACCTGTTAAAGATCCATCAATTTTATCCTTGGCTGCTTGCATTGCTGCTGGAAGTCGTCGGTTTGTTTTGTCTACATTTCTATTACGGTTGTGGACATTTCTCTTGGCATGATCTTTCATACACCGAAAAACTCCTGCACCATATTTTAATTTCACATTTACAATAACAGCACCACTCAAAACTTCCTAAAATAATTAGAAAGGAATTCATCATTACAATCTTTATTTGATAGCCATTCCCACCTGAATTTGTTCTTACAAGTTAGATTAATCATATCCACTGGCGAATCCCAATCAATAAACCCAAGTTTTTGAGAGGCCATCCCCAATTGTTTAATTGTCTAGATCTAGATTCTAAAGCTAGCTTACCTTTAACCTAAATCTATGAAGATTTGCTTGTTATTATAACAATTATAGCAAAGTTCTCAATTAATTCTGATTCTATTAAATGAGTGCCACAGATTCTAGACCTAGAAATCTACTCTCGTAGATTCTAAGCCTCTAATTAACAAATTAACTTAGATATATCTAGATCTTACTAGAATGAAGCCAGATCTATCATAAAATAGCTGGTATGTCTAGAATCTAGATCTAGAAGAATCTAAATCAACCATTTGTGCGCTTATTTTCAAGATCTCTCAATCTGATTAGAATCTAGATTTAGATCTCAATTTCTCTAGAACGCTGAGCAAGAAATCAATTTAATCTGTTAAGAAGCTAGATCTATTTATAAGCTGATATACTAACCCACTAACCCAAGAATTACTTGTAGCCCAAAGCTAGATTCCCTATGGCCTAGGGAAAGCTATAGACTAGGACTAAAAAAAAAATCTAGAATCTAGGTCACTTCACTCAAGCAGATCGATCTTCATCTTAACTAGCTCTAGATCTAGATTAGATTATTAAATCACAATAACCCACAAATAGGATAACATAAATTGCAAATAACGCAATAGGAAATGTTAAATGACTTAGCTTCGATTTTCCTCGAATGAAAACTCATCACATTCACAACTGAACCGTACGACTGCATAGATGCAAGAGGAAGTCAGTGCATCTCAACATTGATAGGTTTTATGCTAATTTTGCTAAAAATAAATCTATCCCAAAAGATAACAACAAATGCGTTCTGTAGATTTCAAACTGAAAAGTTTGAAAAATCTGAAAGGAAATAAGGTTCCGATTTTTAATCTGAAATCTTCTCATGCGAGTGGTAGGGCCTCACGAATCAGTGTGCAAATTGTAGTTTGTTGTGCAAGTCAAAGTGAAACTAGAAATATAGCAGCGTACTTCCGTTTATGATTAGTATGAAAATTGGCAATGGGCCTGGAGTCAGGAATTTTATCCTGTCGTGCTAAACCATCTCACCTGTTCACAACAGCGAACATAAAAGTATTTTAGTAAAAGGGAAAGAAAGGAAACTTGGGAGAAAAATATGTTAAAAGTAGAAAACCTCAAATAATCTGAAATCAAAGAAAATCTGAAAGATTTACATCCCTGTAGATAAGATACTTTGAGTTATTAACTTCTGAAGAAAAATTATCTCCCTTGATCTGTCAAGATTATATTTTTGTCCTATGGTCTAGATCTAGAGTACGTCTAGGTATCTAGATCCAACTAAAACGGTGTACAGTCAGTACGTCTATAACGTCACTAAGGCTGGTCAGTTTTGTTTGAAGTGTCTGTTAAAAATTCCCCCTATTTTCACTAAAAATTCTTTTTATTTTAATAAACGTTCTCACTTCAATAATAAAAAAAAAGTGTTGTTTGTTCCATACAATAACTAACCTGAATCTGTTGTGATCCTATTTTGTCTCCTAATGGGTGGTCGTACTGCTGTTAAATCTAGCTAAACTGATGTTACAGTGACTGTGTTGATAAAATAAGGGAAACTTGAGACATTTAATCGTTTCAATTATCAACCAATTAAAATACTGAGTAGAAAAATACAAAAACGTCATTACACTCATTACAAAGATGGACTAGATCTAGATCTATATATATATATTCTAGCGTCATAGGATGATTTATTGACACAAGTAGGTTCATTTACATATGACCTCTACTACTGGTCCTTTGTTAGCCGCATTGACATTACACCACACTGTAGATTCAAGTCTAGATCTAGAATGAAGGCACCAGCTATCATACACTAAGACCCACTGAATGCACTATGATCTAGACGGCTCTCTTTCCATATAATCCTGTTTAGTCTCATTCAGGAACATTGTGCATGTTAAGAGTCGTGTGATAGGTGGGGTGATGAGGTGTGTAGGACACATGGTGTTAGCTCTCAGCAAACTAATGTTTGTCCTTTTGTGACAGTCCTGGTCCCATCATACAGTTTTGGGTAGCGTCTGGTGTCATCGCACAGAGAGCCTCCTCTTATCGTACACTGATTTCTTTATAAATTTATATTTTTTGTACACCAGTAAGGGATTTACTTCTATCATAGTGCTGTTGATGTTATACAGTACAAGATACCTTGTAAAAACAATGCTACTCTGTGTGATGGTGGAAGACCATGATAAAGTTATTTGCTTGATATAATTAATTTAAATTAGACTGTTTGGGGGTTTTCTAAGCCCTTAACAAAAAGAACTTCCTGTCACTAGCTAAGTGAAGCATTGGTGCTGTTTGACTGGGTCTTAAGATAAGTGGGCGTTGTTTTTAATACAAAATATCCTGTCTGTCTTCATCAGATTAAGATTTTTAAAAATTTAAGGCATCTGACCATCTGTAAATCTCAATCATTGATTTCATTGCAATATTTAGAGTGTTAGCAAATTACACGTTGCATCGGTCATGGAATGGTCGGTGGTGAGAAGTTGTGCGATAAGACCTCTGCTATGTATACAATAACTATGGAGCCTTCACTATACTATAGGTCTAGATTCTAGTAAGAAAAGATATCATCTAGACTAGATGTAGGAATCTAGATAAAAATAAAACCTATTTCTAGAATCTAGATTAGGTTCCTCCGGCAGCTCATCCCTACAAAAATAACACTGTGAGCCCAACTGTAAGAGTCCTTGATCTAAATCTAGATTTAGAAAGATTCTAGTCTAGAGCTTGATCTGGAGTGGTAGTGGTGTAAAGTCAACACAGCTATAACATCAGTACAGCTAGTTAGTTCTGTTTGATATGTCTGTTAAAAGTGCTCTTTATTCAATAGCTGTTCTAAATTTCAATAAAAGCTCTCATTTCAATGAAAATACATAGATTCTATGTTGTTTGCTCGTCCATACAACATAACAAGAATCTCTTGTAATCATATTTGGTCTTTTATAGTGCATGGTTGTTTTACTGTTAAATGCAGCTGAACTGATGCTACAGTGACCTTGTTGATGCTATAAAAATCAGGGGAATTTGGGAAATTCCTAGGCATCAATCAACCAATCAAAATAATGCAGTTAACTTCTTGTAGCAAATGGATGGGTCATATTCATTGAATGAGCAATAAGTTTTTTTACACAAACAGGTTCCTTTCTTTACATGACCTCTTCTTCTGGTCCTTATGTAGCCTTCGGTCATTACATCACTCCAGTTCTGGTTTCTTTGAGTCTAGAATCTCTAGCTTTAGAATTTAGTCTCTACTAAGTGTCCCAATACCAATAGAGCTCTATACCTGATCACTTTGATTACCAATTACAGTAGCGTCTGAAGTCTACTATTAAAAGTCTAGTGGCCTACTGTCTACACTACAGAGATGGTAGAGCTAGATACTCTCTCTAGACTAGATTCTAGATCTAGATATATCTAGAGATCTAGAATCTCTGGAGATCCTAATCTCTAGATCTAGATATCATTTTGGTAATTGCAATTCAGAGCAAATACAGACTGATTTCAACGATTGGATTGACATGATTGTATGAAAATGAGCAGCAAAAGCTTTCGCTTTTCAACTATACACATGAGTTGGTGAGTGATCGGACAAGCGTCTGGTAAACGTCCAATTTGTAACGGCCTTGAAGATTAAATTCTCTTCTTGAGCCATGGCCCTCTGCATGTCACCAAGACGATTTGGTTCCATATTCATAATCAGAGTATCAGGAAATGAATTGATGCCTCCTATAGTTAAATACAATCAAGATACATAATAAACGTCAAGTATAATTAGATCAATACCAATGGGGGTGATTTTATTCAATAAAATTACTAATTTCCGATGGAGTGACACATCGAAGGAAGCCATGTTGTTGTAAATTGAATGGGAGTGTACTCTATTTACCTCATCTGAATCTCCAAACAAATCTCTGAAGTGTCTGAGACCACGGTGAATACTTGCAACTATCGCTAATGTTGAATCTGTTGTTTTACTGGCTTCATCTGCACCATATCGAACACCAATCCGATCGAATCGATAGCCAGGTCTGCCTGGAAAGCGAAGCCGCGCCATGTTGGTTTCTTGATATTGTAAGCGATCAGTAAACAAGATGGCGGGTTACGATGAGATGAAATCCGAAAATTTCAATTTATACCTTGGTGTTGAGGTATGAAGATGAAATACTTCAGTCCACCTTCTAAAAACGATTTGTTCAATGACGTAATACCATTTAATCATGTTTGTTTCACGCCAAATGGAGCTTATACAGCGATAACAAGCAAGACATTAGGTATCCATATTCAGTGGCCGATAATGAACCAATAAGAAGCGACTTAGAAACGCGCCAATTTTCTATAAAACTACTGTTTTGTATATTGTGACAATTTCATACCGGAGAATATAATGGGAAAAAGAAAAAGTTACTATTTTTCACTTTGTGAAAGGTTCATTAAAGATAAAAATAAATAGACCTTACAGCTTTGTACAAAAAGAAAAAAGACGCCATCTTCCTGATGAATAAGGCTATCAAAATCATAAAGGGTTTTTGTTTTTACACAAATGAATGACCTAGTAAACAAAGTCAAATGTCCCATAATGCATCATTGAGCGCATTGTTATGAATATTCATTCATTTCATTCTTAGTTCTGTCCCCAAACCCCCCCCCCCCCCCGTGATTATAATTGCCCTGTGCTCCCCCCCCCTCGTTGTTCTATTTAGTTGTTGTGTATATCGTTCTCTTCGTGGCAATCTGGAAGAAGTCATGGTCATGTGACTGAAATCAGACTCAATAAAGACACTGTGTAATTTTGTAATGTCATTGCAACTACTAACTAGCTGATCAAAAGGCAAGACTGGAAGGCAACCTATTGAATGAAAAATTACGACATAAGGTCAGGCAGCATAATAAAGAACACATAAGTCAGCATATTAGAGGCAAGACAACACAGCCTATGGAAGGAAAAATATAGCAGTCAATTAAGGGAAAGACTAAGCAGCCTGTTGAAGAAAAGTTAACAAGCATATTAAAGACAAAACAAGATGCCCCTTAAGAGAAAATGCAAAGCCTAGCAGACAAGACATTCTATCAAAGATAAGACGAAGCAGCCTTTTAAAAGAAAGACAAAGCAGCCTTTTAAAAAGACAAAGCAGCCTTTAAAAAAAGACAAAGCAGCCTTTTAAAGAAAAGACAAAGCAGCCTATGAGGAAAAAAAAGACAAAGCAGCATTTTAAAGAAAGGACAAAACAGCATATGAAAGCAAAGACAAGGTAGCCCTTTAAAGACAAGACAAAAGAGCCTATGAAAAAAAACAAGACATCTTATTAAAGAAAAAGATACGACAACTTATTTAAAGCAAGACAGTCTATTAAACAGAGTCACGACTCCCAATAAACAAAACAGATCATTAAAGAATATAGTCAAGACAGCCATTTGAAGACAAGGCAGCAAACCAAAGAAGAGACAAGACAACAATTAAAGAAAAGATAGGGCAGCCTACATCAACAAAAAAACAAGACAAGGCAGCCTGTTTTAAAGACAAGACATGGCAGACCCTTTAAGAACAGGCAGGAGAGACCGTTAAAGAAAAGACAGTAAGTCTATATCAAAGAAACTAGCCTATTAAGTAAATGACAGTACATTCTATATCAAAGAAACTAACTCGTTAAAGATAAGACGGTAAAAGACAGTGCAGCATATATCAAAGAAACCAATCCATTAACGAAAAGACAGCACATCCTATATCAAAGAAACCAGCCCATTAACGAAAAGACAGTACATCCTATATCAAAGAAACCAGCCCATTAACGAAAAGACAGTACATCCTATATCAAAGAAACCAGTCTATTAAAGAAAAGACAATACAGTCTATATCAAAGAACCCAATCTATTAAAGAAAAAAGTACAGTACATCCTATATCAAAGAAACCAATCCATTAAAGAAAAAGACAGTACATCCTATATCAAAGAAACCAATCCATTAAAGAAAAGACAGTACATACTATATCAAATCAAAGAAACCAGTCCATTAAAGAAAAGACAGTACATCCTATATCAAAGAAACCAGTCCATTAAAGAAAAGACAGTACATCCTATATCAAAGAAACCAATCCATTAAAGAAAAGACAGTACATCCTATATCAAAGAACACAGTCTATTAAAGAAAAAGACAGTACATCCTATATCAAAGAACACAGTCTATTAAAGAAAAGACAGTACATCATATATCAAAGAAACCAGTCCATTAAAGAAAAGACAGTACATCCTATATCAAAGAAACTAATCCATTAAAAGAAAAGACAGTACATCCTATATCAAAGAAACCAATCCATTAAAGAAAAGACAGTACATCCTATATCAAAGAAACCAATCCATTAAAGAAAAACAGACAGTACATCCGATATCAAAGAACACAGTCTATTAAAGAAAAATACAGTACATCCTATATCAAAGAAACCAGTCCATTAAAGAAGAGACAATACAGGCCAAGACAGTGATAATTCTTTCTGTTTTTTAAAAAAGGTGATGCTTCATGTCCCTGATTATTTTTACCACAAAAACAAAGATATTTCAAGAATTATCGTTCTCTTAACATTTCGAGATGTATTTCATGATGCAATTCGCAATTCGTGTGGCGTAGAGGAGGTTGCACTGAACTGTGATTTCCATCAGGACTCTTACTTTCGCATAGTAAACTATCAAGATCCCTAGGAGTAACAAATCACCATAATATATAATCCGACTTGTCATCGATACGACTTCAATTTATACTCAATTTTCACATCTCGTGCATCTAGAGCATGCACCACTACATCTACTATCGTTTTGAAATTCCAAGCACCTAGAACAGGCAAAGATCTAGATATACATCTACACCTACATCTAAAATTAATCTTATGCATCTAGCGTAATATGCTAAGATCTACTACCAGTATCACGTTTGCTATGAAAATTCATCAATGGAACTTTTAATGTGCCTTTCAAATTTACTAGCCTATCGTGTTCCGTTTATTTATTATGTTGTGTTCAATTAAATACTGTCATTAGTATTTTATTTTTTTATCTGTCCTACCATCCTCTCCCAAAAGAAGAAAATCAAAATTAAAGAATAACAAAAATACTTGAATTATTTTCCATGGCTCAATATGGGACGTTTGCTCTGCTTTTGAAAGAAACACAATGACAAAAACAACTCACAATCTCGTTCGTATTAATATATTGTCTAGTACAATTCTGCAATGGGTACATTGCCTCATGCATGGCATTTGACGGGTATATTCCACATTATACATTCCTGTCTTATGTCCCAAAAAGCTTACCATAACATAACTTACTCGAGTGTGCTGCAGCAAAAGCCTTTTATAGACAGAAAAGGTCGTGGTCACAGTCTTTTCGCTCAGGAAATGGGCGGGTCAAATATGTAAACGAGTTGCTGGGCGGGGCGATGCAATTTAATAGACCTTTAGGGCCGGTCTCTGGTTAAATCTTGTAGTTTTACATAATATGTCGTGCTTTAAATCTAGATCTAGATAATGTATTCTAGATCATTTCTGCGACAATATAAATACAATTGACTGTCGTTTATTGGTTGTTGTTGCTGTTGTTTGTTTGTATGGCTGTTCTATTTTTGCATATATCAAAAATTAAAGATCTCAGTTATCAGGCGCTACAATTTGAATACTGGCTTTCAGATGAATTCGATTCTTTGCTCGTAAACATGCCATTTTAAGATGACGATGTTTACTTCTCAATGTATGTTATATAAAAAGAAAGTAAAAGAAGAACATTAAATAGCTTTTCCCGTGTTTTTATTTCCACCCATATCTGTTTGAAAAAGCGTTTCTCATTATTCTATATTGTTCTCCGTATCTGTGATTTCAGCCAACCTGGCTATTTATCTATATCTATATCTATACAGATTCTAGATCTAGATATATTTGTTTACTGTGAGCTTAAGATGACAAGTACAATCATGTTGAAGTTTGTAGACCCATTCATTTTAATCTAATACTTGGTAAAACCTGGAGCTGATGAAACGAGTCCCCCAACAACAAAAATAATAAAATGAAATAAAATAGAAAGAAGGAAACCACGAACGTAAGGAAAATATGGCAACATGAAATATAACGGTCGATGGAACAAACGTTGTAACCATTTAAAGGCCCGGGAACAAGCATAACACGACCTGTTGAACGATGTCTGATTGGTTGCGGTAACCAGTTTTAAAGGAAGTCGATAGGTTGTCTAAAAATATCCTGTGCTGTCTTAATTCCCACGCTAGGCCTGTGGGAGAAAAAAGAATCAAGTTTTCGGTTCATTCGTAGCTTTAGCTTCAAGACGGCAAAGCCCTCGGGCCTTTAGACCTAGAACTACACGAAGTAGGCCTAGTGGTGACTCTACTACTACTAATGGACTTTGTATATTCCATTCTCAGAGGGAAAATCAGACCTGAAAAAGTAACAATTCGTGTAATTGATTTCCATTTTACAATTACATGTATACCTGGAGCTGATTAAACATGGATAAACATGGTGTGTGTTTTCTCCAATTTACTCAACGAATGTCTCATACTATAATAGTATTCATTCATTCTATTCACCGAGTAAGTTGAAAGGACACAAAGGAATTCATTGTAGATCCTGTCTGTTTTGCATTTCTGTTGATCCTGAATTTTTTAAATTTAGGACACAGACCACACATCGACATTAACTTGCTCTGTTGAGACTAAGATAGTGCTTACGTGCATATATGTGAAAAGTTATGTGTATTTTTATGTTTATATCAAATCACACAAAGCGTAGAATAACAAGAACAGCATCACAACTACCACGACCACTTTCGCCACTTCACCATCACCATCAACAACCATAACAAAAACAACAGCAACAACAACAATAACAACAATAACAATAGCATGACAACTAATGAAAACTACTTGAACGCAACACATTCCAGTTACTTGTTGTTTTTAGTCATTCTCTTTGGAAGTGGATGGATTGGATGTTAAAATGCGCACAGGTTTGATGGAAATCATTGATGCATGTGAAGGTTTGTTTTCTTTCAATGATTTTTTTATATCCTATGATAACTGTCTTCAGACATTATTTAATGACAAAGAAAATGCTAGCGTTTTCATACACATATTCATAAAGGGCCCTCTGTAAAATATACTACCGGTGTATGTCATCGTTTTACATTGAAATGAAAATTGTCCTTATCATGTAAACACTGCTTTATTTATACAGATGTAGTAGACTGAGCTTGCTGTATATCGGGGTGGGGCGCTATACGAGAACTATTTATTATTATTATTATTATTATTATTATTATTATTATTATTATTATTATTATTATTATTATTATTATTATTATTATTATTATTATTATTATTATTATTATTATTATTATTATTATTATTATTGATTTATTATTATTATTTGCACATTATTACAAAAAAAAAAACAAACAAACTATCCCCATATTTCGGGATTTCGGTTTCCTCGCCTTCATGACCTATTTCGATTCATGGACACTGTTTTGTCTTAAATTCTATTATTTCTTCATATCTCATTCTCTATATTTCAGCATTACATTGAATACCGGCACCAATATGTTTGAGATATCATTGACAAGATGTAATCGATTACATTGATAGAACTATAAAAACGAAAACAAGAACAACAAAAACAAGGGAAGAAAAATGGTAAAAGTATAATCGCATTAGTGAAAAGGGTAATTATCACCTCCCTCCTAAAAAAACAACAACACACAACGCCCCCAATCAAACAAAACAAAAAGAAGAAAAAAACTACCCACATTTTATATTATTATCAAGAACAAACCTACCACTGCTATCAGGACAAGCGAACAATTAATGTTCATCAAACAGTCAGACAAACACATACCTCGCAAAACCGTGTAACACTTTCTTTTGATTCATCTACCTTTCAATAAAAAAAACCCAACAAAACAACCCAATAAATTGGCAAATTTCAAATAGCTTAATGTCAAACGCCGAACTCTAAAACACTGCTACTACTGCTACATATCTCATCATCATCAACTGTATACCATCATTCATTGGCTCCCAGTAGAAAAAAAAAATAATTCTTTATATAAGCTCATGACTCGCTGTCACAAATGCATACACTATAATTATAATGCCCCCATCTACCTATATGGCATGATCACTTCATACGTTCCAAATCGGCAGCTTAGATCTTCAGCCGATACAGAAACGTTAATAATAGTAATGGTAATAGTTCTTCGTAGACGCCCAGTTGGTGAAACATCCTTCTCATTTTGAGCCCCAGAAGTCTGAAATTCTCTCCCCAAACACACTTAAAGAGAAATAGAATCAATTAAGATATTTAAGAGAACAAAAACTTTAAACTCGCATGCTTTCCATACAGCCATAAAACCCACACAGACACATATTGATTTCTCACTGCTGTCATAAATGTAGTTCAATGGTAATAACTCTCTTTCGTATCATCATCCTATGCTTTGATATATGTTTGTTATGCATAACGTGTATATTGCGTTTGTGTGTAATTATATGCATATGTCTTGATTTATAATGTTTATTCATGTTTGAACGCTCTGAGATTGATATATCAGGGTGAGGCGCTATGCAAGAACTATATGTATATATATATATATATATATATATATATATATATATATATATATATATATATATATATATATATATATATATATTCCATTGGATGTTTCATCCCAAGGCCTGACAGTGACATCACCTCTGGATGTCTCTCTGTTCTGTGCCATTCTTCCAGTCTCTGTTATTAATTTTCTTCGTCCTCTATATCGTCATCTTTCTTCTATTTTCTGCATGGCTTCCCTCTGTTTCTTTTTCCATCCATTTTGCCCTCGAAAATCATCCTTCCTGGACTTTGGTGTCGTTTGATGTGGCCAGTATTTCAGTCACCTTTTGTGTACCTGCAATTCTTCTCTTCTTATGGATGTGTTGGCTCTATGTTAAGTCCATTCTTATGGATGTGTTGGCTCTATAATAAGTCCATTCTTATGGATGTTGTTGACTCTATGTTAAGTTAAGTCCATTCTTATGGATGTGTTGGCTCTATGTTCAGTCCATTCTTATGGATGTGTTGACTCCATTCTTATGGATTAAGTCCATTCTTATGGATGTGTTGACTATGTTTTAGTCCATTCTTATGGATGTGTTGGCTCTATGTTCAGTCCATTCTTATGGATGTGTTGACTATGTTAAGTCCATTCTTATGGATGTGTTGACTCTATGTTAAGTCCATTCTTATGGATGTGTTGACTCTATGTTCAGTCCATTCTTATGGATGTGTTGACTCTATGTTAAGTCCATTCTTATGGATGTGTTGACTCTATGTTAAGTCTATTCTTATGGATGTGTTGACTCTATGTTAAGTCTCTATGTTAAGTCCATTCTTATGGATGTGTTGGCTCTATGTTAAGTCCATTCTTATGGATGTGTTGGCTCTATTTAAGTCCATTCTTATGGATGTGTGACTCTATGTTAAGTCCATTCGATGGTCCATGTTTAGGCTCTATGTTCAGTCCATTCTTATGGATGTGTAGGCTCCATTCTTATGGATGTCTCTATGTCCATTCTTATGGATGTGTTGACTCTATGTTAAATCCATTCTTATGGATGTGTTGGCTTTATGTTCAGTCCATGAACCTCTAAGGTTTTTTTTTTGTAGCACCTCATTTCGAAATAATTTAACAAGTTAACAATATTTTACTTATTTAACTAATATATTATCTAATTACTGTAAATAATTTAACTAGTTACAATATAGTACATGTGATATAAAGATGGATTTACAGTCCTTACCCCCGCATAAGTGCAGGCTCACCGACTGAACACCATTTACCCCCTGGCAGGCCATTTCATTCAAACTCGTTCTTACTTCCCTGGGAGCATACACACAGTACACAAAGCTGTAAATGTAAGATTGTTCCTACTAACACCCAGACAAGATCTTTCTCTGCCTATGGCTGGGTACCCATTTACACCTGAGCCAACTGAGGACATAAGAATGAAGTTTCCTTTCTTATGAGTACAACGTTGTGAACCCCCGCCCCCCCCCCCCCACCTGTACCAGCCGTGGTGTGGAGTTTGAAGCAGTGTCGCCGCGATTACCAGCTCACGACATTACGGTTAATCTGTAACGCCTTGAACCAGTGTCGCCGCGATTACCAGCTCACAACACTACGGTTAATCTGTAACGCCTTGAACCAGTGTCGTTGCGATTACCAGCTCACAACACTACGGTTCAGCTGTGACGCCTTGAACCAGTGTCGTCATGATTACCAGCTCACAACGCTACGGTTAATCTGTAACGCATTGAGCCAGTGTCGCCGCGATTACCAGCTCACAACACTACGGTTAATCTGTAACGCATTGAACCAGTGTCGTCATGATTACCAGCTCACAACGCTACGGTTAATCTGTAACGCATTGAGCCAGTGTCGTCATGATTACCAGCTCACAACGCTACGGTTAATCTGTAACACCTTGAACCAGTGTCGTCAATTACCAGCTCACAACGCTACGGTTAATCTGTAACGCCTTGAACCAGTGTCGTCATGATTACCAGCTCACAACGCTACGGTTAATCTGTAACACCTTGAACCAGTGTCGTCATGATTACCAGCTCACAACGCTACGGTTAATCTGTAACGCCTTGAACCAGTGTCGTCATGATTACCAGCTCACAACACTACGGTTAATCTGTAACGCATTGAACCAGTGTCGTCGCGATTACCAGCTCACAACACTACGGTTCAGCTGTAACACCTTGAACCAGTGTCGTCGGTTACCAGCTCACAACACTTACGGTTAATCTGTAACGCCTTGAACCAGTGTCGTCGCGATTACCACGGTTACTCACAACACTACGGTTCAGCTGTAACGCCTTGAACCAGTGTCGTCGTGATTACCAGCTCACAACACAACTACGGTTCAGCTGTCGCCGTAACGCCTTGAACCAGTGTCGTCGCGATTACCAGCTCACAACACTTCGGTTAATCTGTAACGCCTTGAACCAGTGTCGTCGTGATTACCACTACCAGCTCACAACACTACGGTTCAGCTGTAAAGCATTGAGCCAATGTCGTCATGATTACCAGCTCATAACACTACGGTTCAGCCGTAACGCCTTGAACCAGTGTCGTCGTGATTACCAGCTCATAACACTACGGTTCAGCTGTAACGCATTGAATCAGTGTCGTCGGGATTACCAGCTCATAACACTACGGTTCAGCTGTAACACCTTGAACCAGTGTCGTTATGATTACCAGCTCATAACACTACGGTTCAGCTGTAACGCATTGAGCCAGTGTCGTCGTGATTACCAGCTCATAACACTACGGTTCAGCTGTAACGCATTGAGCCAGTGTCGTCGTGATTACCAGCTCATAACACTACGGTTCAGCTGTAACGCCTTGAACCAGTGTCGTCGTGATTACCAGCTCATAACACTACGGTTCAACTGTAACGCCTTGAGCCAGTGTCGTCGTGATTACCAGCTGTTCAGCTGTAACGCCTTGAGCCAGTGTCGTTATGATTACCAGCTCGTAACACTACGTTTTTCAGCTGTAACGCCTTGAACCAATGTCGTCGTGATTACCAGCTCACAACATTACAGTTCAGCTGTAACGACTTGAACCAGTGTCGTCGAGATTACTAGCTCACAAAACTACGTTTTCCTCCAGCTGTATCGCCTCACATATTATCATGGGCAATCCAACACAGGCTCTGACTCTGAGCCAATCGAGGAGAGTAAGTAACAATGGTTGTGGTTTGAAGAGTTCCCTCAGGTGGATCTCAAACATAAGTCAGTCCTTACATATAATGGAAGTAGAAGAAATCTAACAACACCAAATCTAACAACTACAATTTTTGTAAAAAAATACACCTATAGTACTATGCTGGATATATGAAGAAGAAGAAAAAAGCATTCAAGGCCTTTACGGCCAATGAAATTAAAGTTTATTCCGGTTTCTATAACATTAAGCGGTTTGTTCAGTTGCTCCTGGACAGATCACTAGCCTGTTGCAGGGTTGTATTCATTTCCCAGCTAATGCTAGAACAGTATTTATTTAGGGTTGTATAATATATAATGTAGTATTCATTTAGGGTTGTATAATATATAATGTAGTATTTATTTATTAGTGTTATATAATATATAATGTAGTATTGATTTAGTCTTGTATAATATATAATGTAGTATTCATTTAGGGTTGTATGATATAATATAATGTAGTATTTATTTAGGGTTGTATAATATATAATGTAGTATTCATTTAGGGTTGTATAATATAATATAATGTAGTATTCATTTAGGGTTGTATAATATAATATAATGTAATATTCATTTAGGGTTGTATAATATAATATAATATATTCATTTAGGGTTGTATAATATTTATAATGTAGTTTCATTTATTGTATAATATAATATAATGTAGTATTCATTTAGGGTTGTATAATATAATATAATGTAGTATTCATTTAGGGTTGTATGATATATAATGCAGTATTTCATTTAGGGTTGTATAATATAATATAATGTAGTATTCATACTCATCCTGACATATCCTCGCCATCAAATCAAACCCAACAACGCGACAAATGAGAATGCGCCAGTAAAAAACCCCCCTCCTCTCTCTCTCTCTCTCTCTCTCTCTCTCTCTCTGTATATATGTCTTTCTCGAAGGATTTATGTGACCTAGATTGATTCTTTAGATCAAAGGACTGGGGGAAATCCCCGTATTGACTGATTAGTGGCATTGGCTGGTTAGTGGCATGCCAATGGGATGTAGCTTCCGCTGCTTGTCTACTCTACTCTTGTCTTGTTAGCACTCGTAATCCAACACTGGCTGTTTGCACTGGACTATCTCGCTAATGCCTCTCTTACTACTACCTCTGGGCCGAATATGCTTGCTTTTAAGATGAGAACAAGGTAAAGGTAAAAGTGAGGGGGGTATGGAAAATAAGGAGGAGGAGGAGGAGGAGGGCTATATTATCGGGGCTGAGGGGAGTTTGAGGGGGTTAGGAGGGGGAGGGGTTAGGAAATTGAAGAAAGAAAAGCATTTGAGTTGAAGTTGTAGGACTGACCTTCCAGTGAAAAAGTTGAAATTGAGATCAAGTATTAAGAGGGACGGGAAGGAAAGTCAGTGTGTGTGTGTGTGTGTGTGTGTGTGTGTGTGTGTGTGCATGGATATGTTGTGATGGGATGGGGTTGGGGGAGGGTATGGACTATTTAGATTTAGATGGGAAGAGTTGTTGCTTTAGTTTCTTAAGATCTTAGTTTTTGAGTCACCTCTATATTAACATAGAAGAGAAGACCTGCCAGTCCCTGTTGTGTCTAGGAGAACTTTCCGTAGTGTGTTATTTTTTTTTAGTGAATAATATCTTCTTCCTCCTCCTCGTTTAACTACTACTACTGCTACTGCTGCTGCTGCTG
>JAXRKP010000660.1:30000-90000 GCA_037039925.1 Doris montereyensis | reverse complement strand
TCTCTCTCTCTCTCTCTCTCTCTCTCTCTCTCTCTCTCTCTCTCTCTCTCTCTCTCTCTCTCTCTGTCTCTCTCTCTCTCTCTCTCTCTCTTCCCTTATTCTGACTTCTTGTTTCCTGTCACTCCCTAGAAACACCCCCAAGTATTCACCCCTTGGTTTCTGGACTGACGTAACTTTGTGACGGAGATTAACCATAATGCGATTAATTATATCTCGTTCTCACTCTTGCTGTTTATATTTCTAGTCGCACTTAAAGCGTCAATCATGCGAACTGCTCTTTGACGAACATTCCTGGAATTTATGTCATGTTTTTCTCTCATGAAGTGGCAATTCAATTCGTTGTCTGTGTTTAGTTTAACACTTAGTAATACATGACTGTACATTATGTATATTACTTTTTCTGTATCTCTTTCTGAGTCTGTCTCTCGTGTTCACTTGGTCTCTGGCTGTCTACGAATGGCGCGGTTCAGTCGTTTCAGTCAGTCGTGTGTGTATGCGTGTGACGTATGTTATGTGTGTGTGTTATTAGCAGATTGAAATTAACTACCTCGCTCGGCTATTATTGCTGTCATCTGTCGTTAAAACGGACGGTAGTATTAGTACTAGATCTACTAGATCTAGATCTAGTAGTCGTAGTGAGGATCGTTAGTTATCACAGACGTGTTCATGTTTTTTCCTATAATGTGTTACTACCATTATAAATAGAAATTAGTACCGGTATATATTCTATTCTACATCTTTCGAGACGGAACTTGATGTTGGTGTAGTCATATTATTAGTTTAGAGTTTGTGGCATGTGTTGAATGTTATTCTTTATTAATACTTTTATAATCTAGACTCTATACTATCGCTGGCGTCTAAGGATGGGGGTTTGCCTTTCAATGTGATGGCAAGAATTGAAGATGCGTGTTTAGTAGAATTGATTATCATCTTTCTTGGCCAGAGACGTGAGCAGTGAATTCTATGTGAATAGGGTCATATTTTATATTTAACATGATTAATGTGTTAAAACATGGTGACTTAGGGGATCATTTATATTAATTAGTGTGTTAGCACATTCTCGGAGTGGATATTGTGTGTGTGGACAAATGATGGTTGTTACGACACGCTTCACAGCGTATGCGCGACATTGCAAGTAGGGGGAGAGGTCGGTGTTGTTAGTGTTTGGGTAGGGGTAGGAAGGTAAGGGTTTAAATCTTCAGGGATTCTGTTAAAATCTTTTTTTACACTAGATATCTAGATCTAGATCTAGAATTAATAAATGTTTTCAATATTTTTTTATACATATTTTTTTTTAAATTCCTTCATTTATTTCTAGGATTTAATAATTTGTACCAAAAAAAAAGACAAAAGGTTCACAAACGGTATACGGAAGCACTCTCTCACTTGCGCATCCCGGCTTTGCGGTATGTGTAACATCGGGCGTTAATTTTCTACTTGGGTCGTCAGTATCGCTACCGATTGGATAGGTAATCGAATTAGCCTACCCATTGAGGTTGGAGGAACTAGTTCTATTTTAATATCCAGCCCGTCAGATGTTCTCTTGCAGACAATCGATGAAGTTGTTGATCTTGGGTGTGTGTCGTTAGAATATCGAACTGTGCGCGTGAAGTTGGGAGAGTAGGGCCAAGGGACTTTGAATTTTTGTTACAGTGTCGGCGAATTTTATTTGTTTATTAAGTTTGTGTTCTGCTTGTGTGCTTAGATCAGGAAGCGCATTTGATTCAGCGTTTCAACGGATTGTGGGCATTAATACCCTCATTTTTTTGTATTTTTTTATTTGATCGAAATTGGTATTCTGTATATATATATATATATATATATATATATATATATATATATATATATATATATATATATATATATATATATATATATATATATATATCATCTATCTATTTTTCTCTTTATCTCTTTCCTGTCTGTCTCTATAATATATGTGTCTGTCTGTTTGTGTCTCTCTCTGTGTCTCTGTCTGTCTGCATCTCTCTCTCTCTCTCTCTCTCTCTCTCTCTCTCTCTCTCTCTCTCTCTCTCTCTCTCTCTCTCTCTCTCTCCCCCTCTCTCCCCCCTCTCTCTCTCTCTCTCTCTCTCTCTCTCTCTCTCTCTCTCTCTCTCTCTCTCTCTCTCTCTCTCTCTCTCTCTCTCTCTCTCTCTCTCTCTCTCTCTCTCTCTCTCGCTCTCTATCTATCTATCTCTTCTTTATCAACCATGCAGACTATTTTACACGATCAATTGTCATGTTCTTCACGGTGGTATTGACACATATACATTGCCCGTGTGTTGGTTGTAGTTGTAGTCCATTCACTTGATACTCTAATGTATAGCAAGAATTCCATGGCGGTGTTAATGGTCTGCAGGTTATTTCATCGTGTCCACCTGTTGGATGTAAGGTCGTGCAGTGTGTGTGTGTTTGCGCGCGCGTGTGTGTGTGTGTGTATGAGGTGTTGCAGAATGGTCCCGTGTTGAAGTTTTTGCATTTGGTTTGATGTGAAAAGTCTCAGGCACAACATGACTTTATCTCCGAAGGGGAAATTGCATTGTGTGATTCACTTTACACACACCTACACCTACACACATAATTGCATTGTGTGATTCACATTACACACACACCTATACCAACACACATAATTGCATTGTGTGATTCACATTACACACACACCTATACCTACACACATAATTGCATTGTGTGATTCACATTACACACACCTACGCACATAATTGCATTGTGTGATTCACATTACACACACACACCTATACCAACACACATAATTGCATTGTGTGATTCACATTACACACACACCTATACCAACCCACATAATTGCATTGTGTGCTTCACATTACACACACACCTATACCAACACACATAATTGCATTGTGTGATTCACATTACACACACCTACACCTACACACATAATTTCATTGTGTGATTCACATTACACACACACATATACACATTACACACACACCTATACATAAACACATAATTGCATTGTGTGATTCACATTACACACACACCTATACATAAACACATAATTGCATTGTGTGATTCACATTACACACACACATAATTAATTGCATTGTGTGATTCACATTACACACACACCTATACATAAACACATAATTGCATTGTGTGATTCACATTACACACCTACACCTACACACATAATTGCATTGTGTGATTCACATTACACACACCTTACACCTACACACATACTTGCAGAAATCCTCACACATATTACATTCAAATAACTGATCTGGGCGCGTTTGACGGGCGTTACTGGTAGGACCTAAATCTGACCTTTCACTCTTTCAGTTCTCGTTCGTCTCTTGTAAACGTGTCTTAATTCACCTTGAGACAATACTATATTTCGGTGTGCCATGGGGGAAGTTATCAATGAAACAAACAACGAAAGTCTCTTCACGCTTCACACCCACCGATTCCATCGATTTTTGTATCGACGTGACCTCGAAAGGAGCAGTGACGACAGCCTGAAAGAATGTCTCTTGATTATGTCAGCGTGTAATCGATACTTGATGAAAAAAACAGCGAAGCGAAGGGATATATATATATATATATTATATAGTATGTGCTTTGACGTGCACACCACACAGTGTTGTCTTCTGCACACGGGATCTCTGTTTTTTTAATTTATTTTTTATTTCCCGTCTCCGATGGAACGGTGATCCAACTCTACCTGGACCAGGTGGGTGGGGGTGGTGGGTTTTACTCGAAAAAGAAAATAAAATTGGAGGAAAAATTGCTCAAATCAATCTGTCTGTCAGTCAGTAACCCGCGACCTTTTGGTTGAGAAGCCGACACCTTGCCTCTGGATTACCGAGTCTTACCACCCCCCCCCGCCCTACCTTTCCGCCCTCCTCAATGACACCAGAGAGACTCGAACTGCTAACCTCGATGGACCTACCCATGCCCCCCCCCCCTCCTCTTGCCGTGCGAACCTTGTTTGTAACAATGTTCCTACATCCTCCTCCCCCCTCTTCTTCTTCCTCCTCTTCTTCTTCTTCTTCCTCCTCCTCCTCCTCCTCTTCTTCTTCCTCCTCCTCCTCTTCTTCTTCTTCCTTCTCTTCCTCTTCTTTTTTCCTCCTCCTCCTCTTCTTCTTCTTCCTCCTCTTCTTCTTCTTCTTCTTCTTCTTCTTCTTCTTCTTCTTCCTCCTCTTCCTCATCCTCTTCCTCTTCTTCTTCTTGCTCCTCTTCCTTTTCCTCCTCTTTCCCTCGTCTTCTTCCCCCTCCTCCTCCTTTTCCTCCTCTTTCTCCTCGTCTTCTTCCTCCTCCTCCTCCTTTTCCTCCTCCTCGTCTTTTTCTTCCTCCTCCTCCTCCTCATTTTCCTCCTCTTTCTCCTCGTCTTCTTCCCTCCTCCTCCTCCTTTTCCTCCTCTTTCTCCTCGTCTTTCTCCTCCTCCTGCTTCTCCTCCTCCTCATCCTCATCCTCTTCTCCTTGATGGATGAAACTCTAAACACGGAGCGTGGCGAATAGCACCAAGGCTTCGGCTGAGATTTACATTGCCCGACCTACACAGGTTATACTACATAGAAGTCGTGTTGATTAAAAAAAAAAGAATTTGATTTACACGCACACATCCACAGCCTATAACTATAATTGATTTACGCGTCTTTATTAGTGGAGTTGTCACTTTTTGTCGTTTTTCACCTATGATATATAATGGGGAGCGGGGTAATTCTTCCAATCAACCAACCAGACTGTCTAATGTGTGTGTGTGTGTGTGTGTGTGTGGGTGGTTGGTTATTTTTTGTCCCTGTTTATTAGCTTTTGTATAATTTATTATCTCATCTTCTTCGTCTCCGTCGGCGATCGGCGGGCCCTGCTGGTAGGTCCGACTTCTTTTCCGTTCGCTCTTTTACTAGGTATCCTTTCATCTTGCTGCTGTTTCTTCTTAAATTCACCCTGAGGTCACCGGGAATGGTGCATGGGGTAACTTTCAATTAACCAAATAAATGTTCGGCTCTATGGGGATTCTGACTCTAACGTCTGTATACTATTATTATTTTTATCATCATTATTATTATGATTATTATTGTTATTATTATTATTGTTATTATTATTATTATTATCATTATTATTATTATTATTATTATTATTATTATTATGTCATTGCTACAAGTGATGTTTGAGCAATTCCAAAACTGACCATGTCAACCTTCAACCTTCATGCTAGATTAATCTTGACTTCCCTCTGTGTGTGTGTGTGTGTGTGTGTGTGTGTATTGACTGAGTGGCACTGGCGTCATTATCACCGGTGTGACAGTCCGTGTGGTCTAACTGGACTATGAATGATAATGCAAGGCATGTTATATAATAAGGCAGCGCGTCTTACTGTTTCTCGTTTCATGGTATTCAAAAGCACGGTCCACCATCCAACCCACTTGGTAGTAAGGAAGACTGGAGACGTTCAATAGACATAATAAGTTGACACGAAATGACACAGGTGGGGGGGTTGGGGGCAAGGTGACTTAGCCTTAGAGACCGTGTTGCACTTATTGGTTTTATTCACGAAAAACACATTAGTGGGTGTGTGAGAGAACGAATAACATTACTAAAACGGTTGCGAAGGTAGTGACATAAGACAATATGAAAAACCCCAAAGGAACAAAGACGAGACGAATACAAGGAATAGACAGAAAAAACTCCTGGCCACCATGGGGATCGAACCTGCTACCTCTGCGTCGGCACCTGTCGACTCGTCATGAAAAGAAAGACTGCTACCGACCGAGCTGACTACGCTCCCTGCTATGCCCCTTGCCTCACTGTTTTGTCTTTATTTATGTTTTAATAACGGTTGTTATCACATCACGCCTGGCCAATGTTGGAACGGTTCAGTAAGCAATGGAATCGGATGACCTGTTCTTCCAACTGTTTTGTTGTTGTTTATAATATATACATATTGTACTCTCTGTCTGTTTTCATCTCTTTTCCTAGTAGGATTATTGTGGTAAGTTATCGTGATCGTCATCATCATCATCATCTAATTCTGTTCTTCTGTCTCTCTGTCTCTGTCTCTGTCTCCTTCTCTGTCTGTCTGCCAGTCTGTCTGTCTGTCTGTCTGTCTGTCTCTCTCTCTCTCTCTCTCTCTCTCTCTCTCTCTCTCTCTCTCTCTGTGTCTGCATGTCTGTTTGTCTGTCCGTCTGTCTTCCCCCCCCCTCTCTCTCTCTCTCTCTCTCTCTCTCTCTCTCTCTCTCTCTCTCTCTGCCTGTCTCCCTCTATCACTGTCTGGATCTTTCCTCCCCCCCGGGTTGAATATATTTGATAAGTTCAAAAGATAGCAACTGAAATATTGCTTGCTGCGCCGTGAGCAAAGGGGCATGAGGCGGTATGGTGAGCTCAGTTTCAAATTTCAGCAAACAGGGTCTATACATTTTATTTTTTTGTTACGCTACATTACGCACACTAATTTATTGCCTGTGTCGTGACTAGCAAAATATGGTAATGTTTGTTTTCTTTGGTGTGTGTGTGTGTGTGCAGATGACTTGGGATTTGAAATCCGTGAAGTTCACAAACTTCTTACGTACTACAGTACTCTCTTGGGCTGTGTGTACGCGGTGGTACGGGTTGGGGGGGTGAATGGTGGGGGGGGGGGGGAGGTGAGTGGAGTCGAGTTAAGAGAATCGAGTTCGGCATGGATATTCTGAAATCTTGACTGCCGAATATTGCTACATTGCTGTGCCGTGTTCGGCTTGTCCAATTTGGGGCGGGGGGGGGGGAGGGGTGGTTGGGTACTTGCGTACTTCCTGGTGGGTACTTGGTGGTTGGTATTTGCTGGTGGGTATTTGCTGGTTGGTATTTGCTGGTGGGTATTTGCTGGTTGGTATTTGCTGGTTGGTATTTGCTGGTTGGTATTTGCTGTGTGGGTATTGCTAGTGGGTATTTGCTGGTTGGTATTTGCTGGTGGGTACTTGCTGGTGGGCATTCCCTGGTGGGTACTTGGTAGTGGGTATTTGCTGGTGTGTACTTGCTGGTGAGTACTGCTGGTGGTGGGTATTCCCTGGTGGGTACTTGCTGGTGAGTACTTGCTGATGAGTACTTGCTGGTGAGTACTCCTTGGGTATTCCCTGGTGGGTACTTGCTGGTGAGTATTTGCTGGTGGGTTATCTCTGGTGGGTATTGCTGGTGGGCTATTTATCTCTGGGGGTATTCCCCGTTGGTATTCCTGGTGGGTACTTGTGGTTGTTACTTGCTGGTGAGTACTTGGTGGGTACTTGCTGGTGAGTACTTGCTGGTAGGTACTGGTGGGTACTTGCTGCTGAGTATTCGCTGGTGGGTACTTGCTGGTAGGTACTTGCTGGTGGGTACTTGCTGGTAGGTACTTGCTGGTGGGTACTTGCTGGTGGGTACTTGCTGGTGGGTACTCGCTGGTGGGTACTCGCTGGTGGGTACTCACTGTTGGGTACTTTGCTGCTGAGTATTGTTGGTGGGTACTTGCTGATCGGAGACGGCCGATAAAAGGAGGTCCCGAATGCAGATCACAACGCGCTCTGTGCACGTTAAAGAAAAAGACCCTTTGGCTTTTTACAGGGCAGTCCGGGCAACATTTAAAAAATCCTACCAACCCCCCACCTCCCCCCATATCACCTTAGTTTGTTGTGCGTCTCTAAATCAAATCAAATTAAATTATATTAAAGTAAATTAAATTAAATCAAATCAAATCAAATCATATCATATCATATCAAATCAAATCAAATCAAATCACTGTTGTTTTACATGGTATTTTTCACACGGCTGCTTTCTCCTATTTCAGTTGGCGGGCGCCGCTGGTAGGCTCTACTTCTTATTTCTTTTCACCCATCTTTCATCTTGCTGTTTTCAGCTTAAGTCATCCTGAGATCACTGCATAACACATGGATGACGGGGGAGGGGGGAGGCGTAAATATCAATGAAATCGGCTCCTCATTCAACCTCCTCCCGCCCCCTCCCCCCCCCCGTCCGTTCTCTCCTACGATCACCGCATAGCGTGGACAGGGGGGGTCCATTGCAATGTGTACACTATTTTGAAGGCCCGGTGGACGGTGGGCAGTGCGGCGCTATGCGCTACCGCTGCGTGCTAGGTCGTCCCTAGTTTTTGTTGATACGGCGGCCGTAGTCCCTAACTTCCGGTGACTGACCAATTTCGAGTTGTAATCGTTACGATTACGAGATACACAGTCGTTTCCATGTCCAATCCAATCTGATCAAAAAATACCAAACAACCCCCCCCCCTCCCTCTCCTCCCCATTCCCTCTCAAGAAAAAACAACGAAAAAGACAATCAACCCCCTCCTCCTCCCCCCTCCAAAAAAACCAAAGACCAAACACACGCGCACACACACTCTTCTCCCCATACCCAAAACAAGTAGTAGAAGCGGTCGACTTATACACTTAAAATCCCGCACTGAGAGATATTTTAGATCTTTTTTCTTCCAAGTGCCGTACGAAAGTTTGACCATTCTTTACTTTGAAAGCACAATGGCGTTTTGCTCACAATGTTTAAGAAATGTAAATTGATGGATGGTGAATGAATGATTTATGATAAGTTAATAAATGTGTATGGAGCTTAACTGATTTGTCTATAATTATTTTTCTTTTTGTTAATTTTTCTTTTCTTTTTTTTTTTTCTCTTTCTTTTTATGTATATTGTTTCATTGCAGTATCTATTTACACACCTTTGAATTTTTGTATACTTTTCCTAAAAAATCTAAACATTTAATGACTTAAGATAAATTTGTTTTTGATTTAAATGCATTGATGTATTCTTTTATTTTACAAACGGAAATTGTGATCAGAAGTATAATTTCCTTTTTTTAAAGGATCAATAAAGATGATTGAATTAATTGAATTGAATTAACAACAAAACATAAAAAACAGCAACAAAACGAGACAGAGAGGCCTACTTTTTTTCTCTCTCACAAATTTCACTTGCTTTCAAAATGTGCCCCCCCCCCCCCCCCCCAACTCCAAATTCTTCTCTTTTTTTTTTTCCCGCCACAGAACGTTAGGGCCGTTTTGCTCAAAGTGGGTTTACTACCGTTTAGTTTACGACGTCATGTACTTTGGAAAAATACAATTCTGAGTGGTAGTGGTAGAGTCGGGTTGTTATGGGAAGGTCCACTTTCACACCTCCCTCGAAATTCGCCCAGGCGCGTAGTTTGTCTGTCACTAGTGTCACTCGTCCCGTCACCTCGATTTCTCCGCCTCGTCGTGACTTTGATCTCGTGTGTCAATGTTTGTCCGTGAGCGGCCCGATTTACGATATTTGTCTCCCCTTATGTAACGGGTTTTTTTGTTTTTGTTGCCAGATGAGATTTGTCTCCCTTATGTAACGTTTTTTTTTCGCCGGTTGAGATTTGTCTCCCCTTGTGTAACGGCCTCTTATGTCAGGCGAGGGGAACGGAACGTACGAATCGAGGCACTGTGTTCTGTTTGTTGAACTATTTGCACATAATACTGAACTGACCCTATGTCATTGGGCGTGTGTACCGTACTTGTAAACGTGTGTACACTCATGGGTGTGAGTGGGCAATTTGTGCTGACAGCTACGTTAGTACCCCTACCTTTCTCTCTCTTTCTCCCCCCTCCCCCCTCTCTCTCTCTCTTTCTCCCTCTCCGTCCCCAAACATCCAGTGATAAGTTGAATTTCTTCTAACTTGGTTGATAGCGCCGCTCTTTTCATGGCGAGGCGATGGGTGCCGACGCGGGGATCTTCGACTCCATTGGTGCTCTTCTTTTCTCCCTCTTCTCTTTTGTTTTTCTTCCGGGTCCTCCTCGTCCGTCCCCAAACATCCAGTGATAAGTTGAATTTCGCGCGTACGAGTTAACAAATATTACCACAATGTTGTCATAGCGCCGCTCACCCAAAAGCTTTTCACCGCCGAGGTGATGAAGGTGCCGACGCGGGGATGGCAGATTCGACTCCATTGGTGCCAATGTGACCGAGGCGATTCTTTTAACTCCCTTTTCTGTCAAGTCCGCAATGTTTTGTGAGGCGAGCTATGTCTCGTATTTTGGTCATACGAGAAGCTTTTAATTTGTTTTTCTTCTTCCGGGTCCTCCTTGACGCAATGTTTTGGTCATCGCTTTCGACACGCAAGCCTGATTTTCTTGTCCCAAAAAAATTCGCGTCCTTGAGAATTAATTCCACAAATATTACCACAATGTTACGTCATCATTTTTTCCCATCCGCGAGCTGAGCGAAGGTCGCGCATCATCCCGAAAACAGCCAGCTGCACAAGGTCGCCAATGGTCAACGTAGTCTAGATGAAGAGTGAAGGACCCATGGGAATGGGAGTGAAAATGTTTTGGTCGAGGCGAGCTTACTAACAGGCCAGCTTCCCGGCTCAAGGTCGCGCAATATTTTGGTCCGAGGCGAGCTTACTAACAGGCCAGCTTCCCGGCTCAAGGTCGTGCAATGTTTTGGTCCCATCGCGAAGCCGCAAGTCGTGGTTGGCGAGCGAAGAGTGGCCACGCGGCTCAAACTAGACATAATCAACTGTGCTGCGAGCGATTAAAAACCTAAATTAATATTACATACTGTATAGATCTAGATCTAGATTTCCTAATCGATAGGTCTAGATCTATATCATTATATTATTACTAGATTTACTAGATCTATCTAGATATAATATAAGATCTAGATCTACCACACATCGACGTTTCAGTGAAACAAATTAGAAAACTCATGCACGTAAAATAGACAAGAAACTAGAATTGATGAACATAGATTTAGATCTAGATCTAGGTTCTAAAGTTCTAGATATATCTAGATCTAGATCTAGGTCTATACGAGAATAAACCTTCATGCACTGTCTGTCGCTTCACGCCTTGTCAGCCACGTGTAGATCGAGGCGAGACCGTGGGACCAAAACATTCGTTGACCCAATTTCGGGTGAATGGCCTATTAGTAAGCTCGCCTCGGAGTGAAACAGTAAATGTATTATTGTTGAAGCCGAGTAGGAACAGACGAGAAGGTAATATTTACTATGGGAGAAGACATTGAAGCGTGTTTAGTTAGCATGGGCTGTTGTAAGCGACGCTCTCTTCTAGTCTGTTCGCGGACAGGCCATGGGTGCTGGTGGGTTCGTGGGCAGTTGGCGAACGAACACTGTTGATCTGGTAGGTCCTACGCCTTTCCTTTCACCTTGTTGACTCATCTTCCGTGGGCGGTTGGAAGGTTGGCGGGGGGGGTGCTGGTAGGTCCTATTATTCCTTTCACCTTGTTGAGTCATCTTCCGTCGGCGGTTGGAAGGTTGGCGGGGTGGGGTGCTGGTAGTCCTATTATTCCTTTCCTTTCACCTTGTTGACTTATCTTCCGTGGGCGGTTGGAAGGTTGGCGGGGAGGTGCTGGTAGGTCCTATTATTCCTTTCCTTTCACCTTGTTGACTTATCCTTCCGTCTTGCTGTTTCCCGCTAAATTAGGTCCATGAGATTGACTCTTCCACGGTTGGAGGACAGGGTAGGTCCTTTAAATAAACAACTATTTAACAAACAAAACTTGCTGTATGCTCTAAATTCACCTGAGATATCCGCCACGGAGGACAGGGTTATTTCAAATAAACAAACAAACAAACAAACAAACACGTATGGTTTAAATTCACCCTGAGATCATCACATTTGTTGGAACCAGATATGTTTTAATGAATTAATCAACCAATTACCCTCCCCCCCCCTCCCCTCACCCAACCCCTCCCCCTCCCCTCCCATCAGAAGTGATGTGTAGAACTTCAACACTGACAGTGTACTGAGTGAGTATGTGAATTCCTAGATACAAAGACTTAGTAAGGATTTCACAAGGGACTACCCAACTCAGCAAAAAATCGGATGTAACACAACAGCAGTAAGATTATTACGTGCCATGCACATTTGACCCGTTCGGGTGGCGCCTGTCACGTGAGGCTGAGACAATAAGCAAGACTCCGGCAAAGTTCTACGAACACGACTTGACTGACTGACCACATAGGCCAGTCTGTCTGTCTGTGTGTGGGTGTGGGTGGCCGTTTTTTTTTTTCATTCTTGGCTTGGGAGCTGTTGTTGGCGGTTTTGACTTGGGAGCTGTTGTTGATGTGTTGGCTTAGGAGCTGTTGGCTTGGGAGCTGTTGTTGTTGACGGGAGCTGTTGTTATTATTTACACTCGAGACTTCAGGAGGGACGCATTGTATGGTGGCATTATTGTAGCTGTTTGCGATACTACAGTGTTGTTAAACGGGGGACATTCTTAACCTCTCACCCACCACCCATGTCGGCGGCGGTGCGAAGAGGGTCAACTCGGCATCAACACCATGACGTCACCATGGTCACGTTCTCTGACGTCACCATGGTCACGTTCTCGTCTCCAGGGTAACGGAGATTACGGGTAAATTGCTGAGTTTTCATTTCTGTTTTTTGTTTTGTTTTGTTCTTTGTTTTAAAATGATGTATGTTTTTGTGTCGGTGTGTTTTTTCATATATATATATATATAATATATATACACACACACACACACACACATATATATATAATATATACACACACACACACACACACATATATATATGTCTATATATATGTATATATATTATACATACCATATATATGTAATGTATTAATTATATTTTGTTCATGACTCTATTATTCATATACTGTATTCAGTATGTATGTTTGTGTATTAATTATATTTGTATGACTCTCTTATAACTGTATTCAGAATGTATTTATGTGTATTCATTATGTATGTATGTATGTATGTATGTGTGTGTATGTGTGTGTGTGTATGTACATATTTATGTATGTATGTATGTATATATGTATGTATGTATGTATGTGTGTGTGTGTGCATGTGTGTATGTACATATTTATGTGTGTATGTGTGTATGTATGTAGCTAGTATGTATGTATGTGTATGTGTGCATGTGGGTACTTGTATACATAATAAATAATGGCTGTGGTTGAACAGTCCACTCATGTCTGACTTCTAGCTTGCTTTCCATACTCCATCGAGTCCTAGTACTTGTACTGAAACACTAATGTTAGCTTGCTTTCCATACTCCATCGAGTCTTAGTACTTGTACTGAAACACTATTGTTAGCTTGCTTTCCATACTCCATTGAGTCTTAGTACTTGTACTGAAACACTAATGTTAGCTTGTTTTCATACTCCATCGAGTCCTAGTACATGTACTGAAACACTATTGTTAGCTTGCTTTCCATACTCCATGGAGTCTTAGTACTTGTACTGAAACACTAATGTTAGCTTGCTTTCCATACTCCATCGAGTCTTAGTACTTGTACTGAAACACTAATGTTAGCTTGCTTTCCATGACTCCATTTGCCTAGTACTTGTACTGAAACACTATTGTTAGCTTGCTTTCCATACTCCATCGAGTCTTAGTACTTGTACTGAAACACTAATGTTAGCTTGTTTTCCATACTCCATCGAGTCCTAGTCTTGTACTGAAACACTAATGTTAGCTTGCTTTCCATACCCATCGAGTCCTAGTACATGTACTGAAACACTAATGTTAGCTTGTCTTTCCATTTGCTCCATCGAATATCAAATAGTACATGTGTTTCACCATTGCTGGTTGTCTGATTAATTTGCACTGAGTCAGCTGGTCTTGTCTGGATTCATGTTGTCTGGTGGATGTCATGATATGATTCCTCCGTCCTTTCCCTCTTACACACACATTTGTCACACAGCTGGTTTGTTTCATTATGCCGTTTTATCTCTGAATTTACCACTGAGATCACCGCCTTATGGTAGGGTAGACTAGACGGGGATGGGGGGGGGGGGGGGGGGATGGGAGGCCGTCGGTAGGGCTTAATTTTTTCCTTTGCTTTCCTTCTTGTTTCACTTTCATCTTGTTGTTTCTCTTAAGTCACCCTGAGATCACCGCAATGGTGGAATCGAATAAATTTCAAAGAAACAAACCTGAGCTTGATTAACTCTCAGTTTTACAGTGTCGGCGTTCGGTAGCAGCTGCTGGCAGGTCCTTCTTCTTGCCTTCAATTAGTTTACTTTTATCTTTTATACTGTTTCCTCTTCCTAATTCACCCTGAGATCACCACTTGCAGTGGACTGCAAATTTCAATGAATCGGAATCTCAGATTTACCGTCGATGATAATAGCGCTAAAAGGAAAAAAGTTCTTTCCTTTCACTCCTTCACCTATGTCTTCTATCTATCTTGCTCATTCCTCTTAATTCACCTCTGTGAGACACCATATATGATGGATTGACAGTAAAATTTAGTGATAGAAACAAGACAAAACCACTTCATCCACTCAAACCTCTTCTCATCCATCCCTTACCTCACTTCACTCATGCTATTGAAATCAGGATAAGCATTGGCTCTATTGGCCATATTGGACTGGAAGGAAACCGTTAAGCCCCCCCACATTGTGTCATAATACACGGCATTCTGTCTTGGTGTCACTGACACTTTCAATGTGTGTGTGTGTGTGTGTGTGTGTATAAAAAAAGTATACATTGGTGGTGTTTTAAGTCTTCTTCTTCTTACTGTATGTCATTTCAGCAACAGCTGACGGCCTACGTTGTATGGGTCAACTCACAACTGAAGAAGAAGCCAGGGAGCTCACTTGGTGGAAGATTTGCGGCATGACATCCGCGACGGGCGTGGCTCTGGTGGATCTAATCACACGTGGGTTTGAGATCATTGGTACACACTTCACACGCGCTGTTTTTGGTTTGGTCTTAACAAACAAACAAAATTACATTCATATTGAGAAGAACTCCAGATTTGAAAACTTGAGAAGAACGACTTCATTTGATCAAACTCTCCATCTTCATTGAATTATAACTTAGTTCACACTCAGAAAGGACCACAACATAAGAATAAGACAGTTCAGCCTAACATGGAACCCAAAGGGTAAAAATCGGGTGGGGTGGGGGGTCGGCCGAGGACTATACATGACATGGAAAAGAGAAGTGAAGGGAGAGATGAAGAAAACGGGGCAAATCTTGGAAATCTATGGAAAGGCTGGCCAAGGAGAGAAGCTATTGTAGGTTGTTTGTTGATGACCTTTGTTTCCCAGCGAGCTTAAAAGGTGGAAGAAGAATATAACCTGGTTCAACTGTAGGGGGCGGGGGTAAAAAAAATTATTGTTGGACGTGGAACAACTTGGCACCAAGATTTGATTCTTTCTGCTTCCATCACTACTCACTATTTATCCGCCAATTTTCATCCAACCTGGACACATGGTACAACAATAATTTTGCTCCATACTAGCGATGATATACAATCTTCTCTTAAGTAGATCAATACACGTCCCATTTTCAGGCAGAGTCTGTTTTAAGGAAGTTAAGCGATTGTCAGATTATAAAATTATTTTTTTATCGCAAAGGGGGGAAAACATAGGCCATTCAAGTTAAATTAAATTTCCAATGTTCATCTGCCTGTTCTGGGCGTTGTGCAAGTTAAGATTAGTTGCTGTCTGTTTTTCAAGCTGAAAAGGTTGTCAGCTATGCATTTGTTAACACTAGTAGTACCCACTGATTATTTAAGCCAAATTTCAATGTCGAAGCGTCTTGATTTCTTCCCAGGTGGCCAGAAGCTGGAGGGCGTGCACCCGGCCCCGTCCAGCTACGCCGAAATGAGGGACAACGTAGACAAGGTCTTGCAGTTCATGACAGTCAACCACATCAAGATGCACCACATCACCACAAGAGGTCTGTCACTCAGTTTCTTTTCCTTCTCTGTCATTCCCCTTTTTCCCTTTTTCCCTTTTTTGCCTTTTTCCCATAAATCTTTCATCTCACTGTTTCCTCCCTCTTAATTCATCCTGAGATCGCCGCGTGTGGTGGAGTGGGCAAATTTCAATGAAAATCTGAATTTTCTCTCTTGTGTGTATAGGCAGTTGCGTCTGCACATCACAGCATTATATTATATTCTTTACATAGAAAAGATCCTTTTGGCTGTTTACAGGGCAGTACGGGCAAAATAAAAATAGAAATTCCTACCAAAACCTCCGTCATAACCTTAGTTGTGGATGTGGATGTGGATACAATTTTAAAAATCAATCAACTCGTTTAAAGGATCGTTTGAAACGCAGACAGATTTCATTTTCTTGTTGCATTTCTAGCAGAGCGAACTTATGAGATATTTTACCCAGCCTGTTTATGATGTAACCTGGGTGTTGGATTCATCTGCAGGTTTTTGCAGAGTTAGGCTTGGTCCCTCCCTCTTATGGTGGTGGACAGGACGCCTCCTATGTAAAGTAAAAGTAAAGTTCCTGCAAGGCCTTTTACGGCCCATAGAGCCGGAGCTTATCCCGGTTTCAATAGCGTGAAACTGAATAGGTGATAATAATCACCTCCTGGCCAGGACGCTTGTCTGGACGCAGGTTTTTACTCCCAAGCTAGTGCTTGCACCCACTTGCACCTGGGTAGAGTGGGCAAAATGCGCGGTGTTAAAGTGTCTTTCCCAGGAAACACAAAGTCGATCCTTCTAGCTTTGCTAGAATTGATTCGAACCCGGGACCTCGTGATCCCCAGTCCGGCAGCCTAACCACTCAGCCACTGACGCCACTTGGTGGACTGGTAGTATATGGACGAAGCAAAAGTTCCCCTAGGTGATAAATGGATCAACAGTCTGTTGCAGTACGTGTAATAAGGCATCTTCTTCTTCTTCCTCATTTGGCTTTTCCCGTTAGGGGTCACCACTGCAGATATTCTTTCTCCACTTTGTCCCATCAACGTTTGTCCCCCATCTCCTTCCCAACGATCTCACAACGATCTCCATGTCTTCCTGCATCATATCCATGTATAATATATCTTCGTGTTTCGGTCTTCCCCTCTCCCTCCTGCCCGGTACGTCCGTTCACAACATCTTCTGTCCAATGTGTTCCATATCCGGTCCGTGTAATCGGGGGATACAAAACGGAAATGTTTTGTTTTCTTTATATCCGTTTACCCTTTTCAAGAAACTGCGGGGGTTGGGGGGGGGGGGGGGGGGGGGTGATGCTGGTAGGTCCTACTTCTTTTCTTCCCTTCTTTCACCTATCTTTCATCTTGCTGTTTCCTCTTCACTCACCTTGAGATCACCGCAATGGTGGACGGGGTAAATCTCAATGAAACCAAACAATTTTTTTTTCTCTCTATTCAATCTTTCCAGACATCATAGAAGGCAACCTGAAAGCCATCATGCGGCTCATTCTGGCCCTGGCTGCACACTACAAGCCAAACAGCGTCCGCCACTCTTCCCAAATTGCTGCCAGGCAAAACATCGCCGGCATTGCCCAGGTAGGACTTTTTCCGAATTGTGTAGTTGAATCAACAAAAAGGGGTAAGATTACACGTAGTGTGTTCTTAATATTGAAATTGTAATGCGCCCAGAGCCCTTCGTTCGGGAGGGGCATATGGCATATGGCGCAATATAAATGTTAGCGTTGTTATTATTATTATTATCATTATTGTTACTAATATTATTATTATTATTATTATTATTATTATTATTCTTGTTATTATTATTATTATTATTATTATTATTATTATTATTATTATTATTATTATTATTATTGTTATTATTATTATTATTGTTATTGTCATTGTTATTGTTATTGTTATTATTGTTATTGTTATTATTATTATTTTTGTCGTTGTTGTTGTTGGTGGTGGTTGTTGTTGTTAAGGGGATGGGGGGGACTCGGTAGTCCAGAGGCGGCAAGGTGTCTACCTCTCAACCTAAAGGTTGTGGGTTTCGATTCAAACCCCTCCGACAATTGAAGCATTGTCTCAATTTTTTTCGAGTACAATCTACTTCAAGATCCCCTTCGTTGTGTGTGTGAGTAAAATCATAGCAAATAAAACCAAATACCAAAAAAAAGAAGTACAAAACGAGTTACGAAATGCCTTCTCTCAACTGTTCCATTTTGCATTGTTTGCGATAGAACTATTTTAGGTCTACAGCTTTAATTGTTTTGTTTTTTTTGTCTAAGTGAAGTTATATGACTTGTTGTTTGATAGGAACATTTTTTAACTATGTCGTTTGTTTATCGTGTGCAGGCGCAGCGGCCGCACTCACAGAGGCCAGGAGGTACGCCACTAAAGCCGGGCACCGTCACCGCGACGCAGGTAGCGGAGATCAACGTCTGTTGAATGTGAAACAGGATGATTATTCTTGCATTGTTTGTTTGTACTTGTTTTGCTGTATCCTAAACGGGTGATGTATTGTGGCATGGATAGCCAAATGCTGTCGGATTCTTGCATTGTTTGTTTGTACTTGTTTTGCTTTATCCTAAATGGGTGATGTATTGTGGCATGGATAGCCAAATGCTGTCGGATTCTTGCATTGTTTGTTTGTACTTGTTTTGCTGTATGCTAAACGGGTGATGTATTGTGGCATGGATAGCCAAATGCTGTCGGATTCTTGTATTGTTTGTTTGTACTTGTTTTGCTGTATCCTAAACGGGTGATGTATTGTGACATGGATAGCCAAATGCTGTCGGATTCTTGCATTGTTTGTTTGTACTTGTTTTGCTGTATCCTAAACGGGTGATGTATTATGACATGGATAGCCAAATGCTGTCGGATTCTTGCATTGTTTGTTTGTACTTGTTTTGCTGTATCCTAAACGGGTGATGTATTGTGGCATGGATAGCCAAATGCTGTCGGATTCTTGCATTGTTTGACTTGTTTTGTATCCTAAACGGGTGAGGTTTTTGGATAGTGTGTCGGATTCTTGCATTGTTTGTTTGATTTGGATCCTAAACGGGTGATGTATTGTTATGGGTAGCCAAACTGCTGTCATTGCCATTTAGCCTCTTTTTTGTGTTCCCCAAGTCCTTGATTTGGATTCAGCCTATAAAGCTCTTCATTGCCATTTGCCAATTTCATTTCCAAGTCCTTCAATTCAGCCTATAAGCTCTAGGCCACCAATTTCACCCATAGACAGGAACGCAGAACATCACACAGAAGTTTGGGGGATACTTGTCACGCATCGCTGGCTCTGAATTATATTGTCCTAACAGCATGTGTTTGACGACTTTTGAGTTCTAATCACTGTCACTCTCACAGTTGTCAATGGTCCCGTCTCACGGAAATTTTTGTCACCATATTTGGCCTCCGTTTGTCACAAACTTTACTTGCAGAGAGAACTTCTCTTTCAGGCCCTTGGGTCACATTCTCTTCCCAGCTGAGAACTTTGGCCCTTAGGTCACATTCTCTTTCCAGCTGAGAACTTTGGCCCTTAGGCCCATTCTCTTTCCAGGTCACACATTCTCTTTCCAGCTGAGAACTTTGGGGAGCCGTTTAAAAAAAAAAAAAACGGGCGGGCCTGCTGCTGGTAGGCCCTACTTCTTTCATTTCCTTCTTTCACTTTTTCTTTCATCTTGCTGTTTCCTCTTGATTCACTCTGAGATTATCGCAATGGTGGACGGGGTAAGTTTCAATGAACCCTCAATCTCAAAATGGGTTTGTGTCTAATTACGGCCGTATGATTCTGAGCTGACGATGTTTGCTCGTCTACCCATTGATGCTAGTCTACAGTTGATTGGGTTACAAACTTAAATTTGCTCGTTCCAAGTTTTTAATTTTCCACAGGATTGTGAGAATTGGTGGACCACTTTCTGAACCATTCAGATCCACACTCATAGGAAATATTTATGTAGATGAAAGAATTTTGTCTGCTTTTTTTTTATTTACTACAAACCCTCGTCCACCTTTAATACGTTCTGTACTTGTTCTAATAGTAAGTAAGCAAGTCAGTAAAGTTCCTTCACAGCCCTTGAGGCCTATAGATCTGGAGCGTATCCCAGGTTTCTATAGCGTGAAGCGGAACAGGTGACAATAATCCCCTCCTAGTCTGGACGCTAGTTTGACGCAGGTTTTTACTCCCAAGCTAGCGGTTGTACCCATTTGCACCTGGGTAGAGTGGGGAATATGCGTGTTAAGTTCCCTTTCCCTTAAGGAACACAACGTCGGGCCTGGCTTTGCTAGAATTTGAACTCGGGACCTCATGATCCCCAGTCCGGCAGCCTAACTGCTCGGCCACTGACCTTCCGCTTTCAGTGCGTTTGTTCCCCATCAAATGTGTTCAGTCGTAAAGATTACTTTTTTCTCTCGCCGATGGACAGTCGGTGGGCGATACTGGTAGGGCTGTCTTCTCTCGTTTCACTTGGACACTTTTTTCCCCTTTAGCTTTGCTGCTTCCTCTTTAATTCACCCTGAGATCACTGCACGTGTTGGACGTGGGTAAATTGCCATCAATCAGTCAGTCAATTTCTTTCACCGTCTTTCGTCCCCAGGCACAAAGAGGAGCACAGAGCCAGCCAGAACTTGAGCGACTCCGACTCGGACAGCGGCCCATGTTTTGCCAGAACTGCAAGACGAACCTAGCGGTGTCCAGCAGCAGCGACTGCTTGAGGGTCCTCCAGGACGCCCCGCCCTCGTCCACGCACCACAGGTCGCGCCACTCGTCCCAGCGGAACTCGGCAGGACCGCCGCTACGAGAGATGGTGGAGGGCGAGGAAGGCGGGAGGTCGGAGCTGGAGGGCGCCAGCGGGAGCAGCAGTCCTGTCAACGGCCACAGCACGAGTCCCAGGATGAGCCTCTATCTGAGTGACCCCCTTCCTCCATGGAGGCTCTTCTCAGCAGCGGTGGTGAGTAAAACATTGGGAGATGAAGAGACAGAGAGTAATTGTCGGTCACACAAGTCATTAGCATAGGTGGAAATTTATTTTCAAAACTCGGCCAATCGTAACGTTGATAATTTGTAATAAGAATAGTTGGGTCTAAGTCCGTAAGTCTGTGATGACCGTGAACCGTGCGTGTATGGGGGGGGGGGGTTAGATGTAATTTTTCTGTAAAGAATCTCCCGAGTCAACGGCAGAAATTCAGAGGAGTGGGATGAATGCATAGAGGTGTTATTTCGTGTTCGCAAAATGGCCCTCGCACTTTGCCAAAATGGCCAGCGGTCAAGACGACGTTTTTGCTAAAGGGGTTTTTAACTCAAGTCAAATTGTCAATATTTCCTGGAATACTACGGATCCTCACAAACGTTAGAATCAGTTTGTGTGGTCAGAGTGTCTGGGTTTTTTTTTTCAATTTGAAAAGGTTGCTCGTGATTAAAACAGTTGGGAGATGGCGTTTGGATAACTTGTGATTAAGATTTTATCTGTTAGGTCGTAAGGCAACAATAAAAGGCCCCACTGGCGCTGTGAGTTTTATAAAACCAGTGTTCGTTTTATTCCCATACAGGTGCTCTTATGTCGGCCTCTTGTGAAAGCGATTCTCTCACAGATTCCGGTTTTCAACGAGGTGTGCGACTCGCTGAAGGAGACGCACCACATGCTTCTCAACCTCCACGACCTGGTGAGTGAACGTCCTGCGAGCCGGCCAAGAGTTGGCTTCTGCTTCCTTTCTTTCTTTCGTCGGCGGATTGTGTACGACAACATTTTTTGCTGTTGGTTTTCTAAAAATATAGCCAAAGTACTTCTCAAACCATCTGATGTGGCTGTACCGGCAGTTTTAAAAAAAATTTTCAATGTGCTACGGACTGGTGAGCAGTACTCATAGTGAACCCTCCCCCCGACCGGTTTCTTAACCTTCACATACTGGCAGACGATGGCTTGTGTGTGCCGTGCCAAACTTTTAATAGCCCTGGTGTAGACCATACCGTAGACACTGGGAGACTAGCCAAGGACAGCGGTGGATTGTGGTGAGGACATCGTCAGCCTCTCAATCAAAAGGTAGTGGGTTCGACCCCGCCAACGGTTGAAAAGTTTCCTCGAGTTTTTTATAGCAAAATGTACCCACCTGGTCCAGGTAGTAGGATCACACCTAGTCCCATCGGAGACGGATGATAGAAAGGGGATCCTGTGTGCAGATCACAACACTCTGTGCACGTTAAAGATACCTTGGCTGTTTATAGGGCCTTCCATGGCAAAATAAAAATCCTACCGAAAACCTCGAGATCACCTTAATTGTGGATGTGGGTACATCAAATCAGAATGACAGACTGCCTATAGCACTTCTACTCAAGGTGTGATATATCCGTAATGGTACCGGTATGCGAGCCATCGTCTGTTGATATGTGGAAATTAAAAGATCTGGTCGATTGTTTAGTATGCCAGATTGGCTTGTTTTGCTCGCTGGTCCATGGGTGCCGCTATTCCGGTTCAAACCGGAATTCCGTTTTGACAGATTCTGTTAAAAAAAAATCTCCGGTTTGGCGATGTTCTCATATAGTCGAATTCTCCGTTTCACGTAGAAAGAGACAACTGTATGTAAGTATTTCAGTGTTTTTGTAGTCACTTGTACAGAAAACATGACATTAATACAATTACATTGTACAATAGGCTATGCCTATGTTGCGCGTTTGTGGTAGGCATTTTTCCGGTTTGGCAAAATTGAAAATTTAAAGTTCAGGTTGCAGTGACCACGTTGAGTGCTGGCACCCATGCGCTGGTCCCTGGCACGTGGACAAGAAAAGTTGACACCACATCAGATTAGTGTAGGACTGACAAAAAAAAAGGTTCCGTGTTAAACAGCTTCAACTGCTTTGAGTTACCGTATTTCTCTATCAATTAGTAGTCCAGAGCTGTTTGAATTTGTTTCACGGGGTTCTGAAAGTCAAAACTGGAATCATTTTTGTTGGGATAAAAGAAATCTGGTCTTAAATAACATTGCAACATGATAATAAACACAGTACTTCCTGTCATGCTTGCGTGCACTCAACATTTTGTAACATCACTTGTTCATCTGTTGTTATTATGACAATGTGACACTTTGAAATTGATTTAGAAAAGGCAAGGAAGATAATATGTATACTTACATTTATATAATGCACTCATCTTTAAAGTGATTGATTGATTGATTGATTAATTGACTGATTGATTGACTGATTGATTGACTGATTGATTGATTGCTTGGCTGATTGATTGATTTTATTGATTGATTGATTGATTGGCCAATTGATTGACTAATTGATTGACTGATTGACTGATTGATTGACTGATTGATTGATTGCTTAACTTATTGATTGACTGATTGATTGATTGACTGATTGATTAATTGATTTACCAATTGATTGATTGATTGACTGATTGATTGACTGACTGATTGACTGATTGACTGACTGATTGACTGACTGATTGACTGATTGTTTGACTGATTGATTGATTAGCTGATTGATTGATTAGCTGATTGATTGACTGATTAACTTATCTGATAAGATATATTAATTGACCTATCTTCTTAATCTGTCAACAGTTACTTTCTGGAAACACTGAGAAAAACGGTCAGCCCAACGAAAGCATTGAAGGATCCAACACCCAGGAGAAAATGGTACAAAGCAAATTGATTTGTCTCGTCTTTGTTGTCTTTGTCTCTACGGGCTTTGATATGATCTCATGGCCTTATTCGTCACCTTATTATGCTGTATGCTTAGGACAATCGTGTTGTTGGACTTGGCACTGTGAGGTCCTGGGGTTTGAATCCTGGTAATGCTGGGTGTGACATTTGGCTCCTTGGGAAAGACGCGTAACATTGGCATTAAAGATAAAGATCCCTGCATAAGTGCAGGCTCACCGACTGTACAGCATCGTCTATCCCTAGCAGGCCGTATCATTCAAAGTCCTTCTCAACTCCCTGGCGAGCATAACATTAAAGATAAAGATGCATTTATAGGCTGTATCCTCGCAGTAGTGTGCAAGGCTCGCCATCTGTACGTCATCTATCCCCCAGCAGGCAGTATCATTCAAAGTTCTTCTCAACCCCCCCTATACAATACGATACAATTCAACCCCCTATACAATACGATAGCATACAATACGATACAATTCAACCCCCTATACAATACGATAGCATACAATACGATACAATTCAACCCCCTATACAATACGATAGCATACAATACGATACAATTCAACCCCTATACAATACGATAGCATACAATACGATACAATTCAACCCCCCTATACAATACGATAGCAACCCCCTACAATACGATAGCAATTCAACCCCCTATACAATACGATAGCATACAATAGGATACAATTCAACCCCCTATACAATACGATAGCATACAATACGATACAATTCAACCCCCTATACAATACGATAGCATACAATACGATACAATTCAACCCCCCTATACAATACGATAGCATACAATACGATACAATTCAACCCCCCTATACAATACGATAGCATACAATACGATACAATTCAACCCCCTATACAATACGATAGCATACAATACGATACAATTCAACCCCCTATACAATACGATAGCATACAATACGATACAATTTAACCCCTATACAATACGATAGCATACAATACGATACAATTCAACCCCCCTATACAATACGAAAGCATACAATACGATACAATTCAACCCCCTATACAATACGATAGCATACAATACGATACAATTCAACCCCCTATACAATACGAAAGCATACAATACGATACAATTCAACCCCCTATACAATACGAAAGCATACAATACGATACAATTCAACCCCCTATACAATACGATAGCATACAATACGATACAATTCAACCCCCTATACAATACGAAAGCATACAATACGATACAATTCAACCCCTATACAATACGATAGCATACAATACGATACAATTTAACCCCTATACAATACGATAGCATACAATACAATTCAACCCCCCTATACAATACGATAGCATACAATACGATACAATTCAACCCCCCTATACAATACGATAGCATACAATACGATACAATTTAACCCCTATACAATACGATAGCATACAATACGATACAATTCAACCCCCCCTATACAATACGAAAGCATACAATACGATACAATTCAACCCCCTATACAATACGAAAGCATACAATACGATACAATTCAACCCCCTATACAATACGAAAGCATACAATACGATACAATTCAACCCCCTATACAATACGAAAGCATACAATACGATACAATTCAACCCCCCTATACAATACGATAGCATACAATACGATACAATTCAACCCTATACAATACGATAGCATACAATACGATACAATTCCTTTATACAATTCCTCTAACATTTTTGACAAGATAGGACCAGTGTCGATCCACCGACCTGGACCAGGGGATACAATACGAAAGGGTACAATTTTGCTTGAAAGAAAACTTTCAACCCCCTGTTACGGCGGGGCTTGAACTCACGACTTTGGGTTGAGAGGCTCTAACATTTTTTGACAAGATAGGACCAGTTTGCCTGGACCAGGATTACTGAAGTTTCAACTGTTGGCGGGGCTTGAACTCCCCCTTGGGTTGAGAGGCCGACACTTTGCCTCCTGGATTACTGAGTCCTCCCCCTCCCCCCCCTCTCCCAAAGTAATAAGTAAAAAGTGATTTCTATATCAATGTTGACATTTTGTGTTTGGTTTGATTGTTCATGTGCTCAGGTTATCCTGACCCAGAGATTGCTGCACGCGGAGGAGATGATTTGTTCTCTGAAAGCCGATTTGAATAAGTCGAAGAAAGACTGTATGGAACTGCACGCCACAAAGGTCAGTTATGTTGTGATGAGGGAGGGAGATAATTCAATCTATAGATAACTTTGTACGTGACCTTTTCCCCGGGTGAATTATACGCAACAGATAACTAAACCTTTAAATGTCTTTGACCTGACTATATGTTCTTTCAACGGCCCCTTTCAACTGACCCCTGCTGTCTCAAATCTCTCCTCCGTGTCTTATGTCTCAGCAGATTGCATTTTGATTTTTATCTCATCTCATCCCATCCCATCCCATCCCGTCCCATCCCGTCCCGTCCCATCTCATCCCATCCCATCCCATCTTATCCCATCCCATCTTATCCCATCCCATCCCATCCCATCCCATCATCCCATCCCATCTCATCCCATCTCATCTCATCCCATCCCATCTCATATCTCATCATCCCATCTCATCCCATCCCATCTCATCCCATCCCATCCCATCATCCCATCCCATCTCATCCCATCCCATCCCCCATCCCATCTCATCCCATCCATCCCATCCCATCCCATCCCATCTCATCCCATCCCATCTCATCCCATCTTATCCCATCCCATCTCATCCCATCCCATCCCATCCCATCTCATCCCATCCCATCCCATCCCATCCCCATCCCATCCCATCTCATCCCATCCCATCCCATCTCATCCCATCCCATCCCATCCCATCCCATCCCATCCATCCCATCCCATCTCATCCCATCCCATCCATCCCATCTCATCCCATCCCATCCCATCTCATCCATCTCATCCCATCCCATCCCATCCCATCCCATCCCATCCCATCCCATCCCATCCCATCCCATCCCATCCCATCTCATCCCATCCCATCTCATCCCATCCCATCTCATCCCATCCCATCTCATCCCATCTCATCCATCATCTCATCCCATCTCATCCCATCTCATCCCATCCCATCTCATCCCATCTCATCCCATCCATCTCATCCCTCATCTCATCCCATCTCATCCCATCTCATCCCATCCCATCCCATCCCATCTCATCTCATCCCATCCCATCCCATCCCATCCCATCCCATCCCATCTCATCCCATCCCATCCATCCCCATCCCATCCCATCCCATCCCATCCCATCCCATCCCATCATTCCCATCCCATCCCATCCCATCCCATCCCATCCCATCCATCATCCCATCCCATCCCATCCCATCCCATCCCTTCTCATCTCATCTTATCTTTTCTTCTCTCGTCTTCTCTTGTCCTCTCTTGTCTTGTCCTCTCTCGTCTTATCTTCCTTTCTTTTATCTTCTTTTCTCTTGTATTCGCTTGCCTTGTCTTATCTTTTTTCTCGCCTTGTCTTGTCTTGTCTTGTCTTGTCTTGTCTTGTCTTGTCTTGTCTTGTCTTGTCTTGTCTTGTCTTGTCTTGTCTTGTCTTGTCTTGTCTTGTCTTGTCTTGTTTCTCTTTTCTTGTTTTCTCTTTTCTTGTTTTCTCTTTTTTCTTCTTTTTTCTTTCCTTCTCTTCTTTTTCTTCTTTTTTCTTTCCTTCTCTTCTTTTTTCTTCTTTTTCCTTCTCTCTTTTTTCTCGTCTTTATTCTTCTCTTCTCTTCTCTATTCTTCTCTTCTTTTTCTTTTCTCATCTCTTCTTTTCTCTTCTTTTTCCTTCTCTTCTCTTCTCTTTTCTTCTTTTCTGTTCGGCTCTCTTCTTTATCTTCCTTTAGTCTCTTTCTCTTATAAAAAACATAAAGAAGACACATTAACATTAGGCATGTCTAAATTATATTTTGTTTAGATGCGTATTTAACCATATGTGGTGTGTTTGAAGCCTGAAAATGGTGAGTTCGCCTTTCCATGTTGATTGATGTTGGCTATTGGTTGTGGAGTGGCCATATTAGTCGATAGGTATATTTTTTATCATCGATCCAATCAAGATATTTGAATTGTCCCGTGTCGCTTTCTTTGCTGCCAGGTGGGATTAGAACAAAGGTTGACGGACAAAGAGAGCCAGCTGTCTCAGGCCAAAGCTGAGCTGATGAAAATGGAGTTGGAGAAACAGAACAAGTTTCTTGAGACGGTGAGTGCGATGGTTAGTTAGTCTTCCTGTAAAATAAAATAAAAATAAAGGCCTTTAGCTAAGTGAACCTGATTCATGTAAACACTCCTCATCCTAAGTTAACCTGATTCATGTAAACACTCCTCATCCCAAGTGAACCTGACTCATGTAAACACTTCTCATCCTAAGTGAACCTGACTCATGTAAACACTTCTCATCCTAAGTGAACCTGATTCATGTAAACACTCCTCATCCTAAGTGAACCTGACTCATGTAAACACTCCTCATCCTAAATGAACCTGATTCATGTAAACACTCCTCACCCTAAGTGAACCTGACTCATGTAAACACTCCTAATCCTAAGTGAACCTGATTCATGTAAACACTCCTCATCCTAAGTGAACCTGACTCATGTAAACACTCCTCATCCTAAGTGAACCTGATTCATGTAAACACTCCTCATCCTAAGTGAACCTGACTCATGTAAACACTCCTCACCCTAAGTGAACCTGACTCATGTAAACACTCCTCATCCTAAGTGAACCTGATTCATGTAAACACTCCAAGTGAACCTGATTCATGTAAACACTCCTCATCCTAAGTGAACCTGACTCATGTAAACACTCCTCATCCTAAGTGAACCTGACTCATGTAAACACTCCTCATCCTAAGTGAACCTGACTCATGTAAACACTCCTCACCCTAAGTGAACTTGACTCATGTTAACACTCCTCATCCTAAGTGAACCTGATTCATGTAAACACTCCTCATGATGCAGGTTCTTACTTCCAAGCTAATGCTTGTACCCGTTTGCACCTGGGTAGAGTGGGAAAAAATGCGTGTCAAGTGTCTTTCCCAAGGACACAACGTAGCACCTAACTTTGCTAGGATTCGAACTTGGACAACCTCTTGATCCCCAGTCCCGGCATTTTCAGAAGTAGAGCATCAGATGACCTCAATTTGTGGCTCGGTTGGTAACAAGAAATAAGCCAGGAAGTTTCTTTCATTACGGATGTCATGTGCTTAGTTTTCCTTCTCAGAGATGCACGCCTGGCAGCTCTAATGCTCATGTATGTGTCTCTTCCTTGACCTCATTGGGCTTCAATATTTACTCCATGTCCTCCTTATTCGTGGCTTTAGACTTTGCCCTCTTGCCCTCTCACTGTTAGTCTTCAGGTGAAGGTGCGTTCTTTTTCTTTCGTGAGCACAGTTGTTTGGTTGGTTTGATAGAGGAGTGTTGAAATTGAAATTGAAATGAAATAATGCCCGACCGGTCCCCCAATAGTTTTCCCTTTGATCGTTTCACCTGCAGGATTCATTGGCAAAGCAGCTGGCTGACAGGGAGCAAATCCTTTCTGACATCAGGGTGAGTTGATGGATGCTGGTTTTTAGAGGATATGAATGAAGGAAGAGTCCATTTGGAAGAATGAACATGGTCGCAATAACAAACAAACAAAATCCCACGGGTTTACACTGTAGTGAACTGAAATGAAATGGGTTTTGTCACAGTAGAGTGCAGGCAGCTGAAATGATGAAATACGGTTTTTGTAGAGTGCAGGCAGCTGAAATGAAATGAAATATATGGTTTTTGTAACAGTAGAGTGGGCAGCTGAAATGAAATGAAATACGGTTTTTGTAACAGTAGAGTGCAGGCAGCTGAAATGAAATGAAATACGGTTTTGTAACAGTAGAGTGCAGGCAGCTGAAATGAAATGAAATACGGAAATTTTTGTAACAGTAGAGTGCAGGCAGCTGAAATGAAATGAAATACGTTTTTGTAACAGTAGAGTGCAGGCAGCTGAAATGAAATGAAATAGGGTTTTTATAACAGTAGAGTGCAGGCAGCTGAAATGAAACGAAATACAGTTTTTGTAACAGTAGAGTGCAGGCAGCTGAAATGAAATGAAATAAGTTTTGTAACAGTAGAGTGCAGGCAGCTGAAATGAAATGAAATACAGTTTTTGTAACAGTAGAGCACAGGCAGCTGAACATGAGCACAGGCAGCTGAAATGAAATGAAATAAGGTTTTTGTAACAGTAGAGTGCAGGCAGCTGAAAGAAATGAAATACGGTTTTTGTAAAAGTAGAGTGGTGCAGGCAGCTGAAATAAAATGAAATACGGTTTTTGTAACAGTAGAGTACAGGCAGGTGAAATGAAAATGAAATACGGTTTTTGTAACAGTAGAGTACAGGCAGGTGAAATTGAAATACGGTTTTTGTAACAGTAGAGTACAGGCAGCTGAAATAAAATGAAATACGGTTTTTGTAACAGTAGAGTACAGGCAGGTGAAATGAAATGAAATACGGTTTTTGTAACAGTAGAGTGGTGCAGGCAGCTGAAATAAAATGAAATACGGTTTTTGTAGCAGTAGAGTACAGGCAGCTGAAATGAAATGAAATACGGTTTTTGTAACAGTCCCCTTTGTTTTCTTTGTCTTTCTGTTTTTTATTTTATCTTTATCATCCCAGTTTTGTGATCAAAGAGTGTTACAATAGTGACACGAAGAGAGAAGAATCCTTTACCTAAAGCCACCCATCAGAATAGAACACACGGAAGCTTAGAAAATGGTGAACACACCACAGCCATCTGGTTTCAAGGAAGAATGAATCTAGGCCAGCGTCTTCCGGTCAGGAATCTACGCACTAATGAGTTAAATGAAAGCCCTAACGGTTGCAATGCAGTTTAGATTGCATGCATGCGGCAGGTGACATCTGATTTTGAATAAAGGAGGCAAGTCTGCCACCCATGCTTTATTCGGGCATTTTTGTGTTTAGATGTGTGGGACATTGGTGGCTTAGTGGTTTATCTGCTGTGTCTACGATCATGAGGTATTTGGGTTCGATTCCTGGCAATAAGAATCTTTTTGTTGGTTTTGTCGTTAATGTTAATATTTGCATTTTCTGTCTTTTTTAGGTGAGTTTTGTGAAACAAGCAGAGGAAAAGGATAGAACGTTGAGTGATTTAAGGGTAAGCAAAAGTTTTGTCAAGTCGAAACTATTATCTTAGAATGTTGAGTGATTTAAAGGAAGATGAAAATTTCCTATGCCAGGACTGTCATGTTAGAGCGTTAAGTGATTTCAGAGAAAATACAAGTTTTCTTACATTACAATGTTTGAGTGATTTTTATGGGAAGGTAAAAGTCCTGTTACGTGAGATCGTTTGAGTGATTTAAGAAGGTAAAAGTCTTGTTACGTGAAATCGTTGAATGATTTATGGGAAGATGAAAGTCTTGTTACGTGAAATCGTTTGAATGATTTATGGGAAGATGAAAGTCTTGTTACGTGAAATCGTTTGAATGATTTATGGGAAGATAAAAGTCTTGTTACGTGAAATCGTTTTGAGTGATTTATGGGAAGGTAAAAGTCTTCACGTGAAATCGTTTGAGTGATTTAATTGATTAATTTTTTTTTACTAGAATGTTGAGTGACTTCAACACTGTTAAAAGTTTTGTTTTGTTATCTTGAAGAATGTTATTTTCTGTACGACCCTACGTTTGTTAAAATGGTTTGAGTGATTTTTGTGTTGTTGAAAGATTGTACTTTCCTATATTGTCATGCGAAGTGAGCGGTTGGCGGAATGCTACTGATAGGTCGTACCTCTTTCCCTTTCACTCTTTCATCTTGCTGTTTCCTCTTAATTCATTCTGAGATCACATCTTGCTGTTTCCTCTTAATTCATTCTGAGATCAACACATATGGTGGACGGGGTATGTTTCAATGTAACGAGCAAAGTCAGAAGAAGGATTACTTTTTAAATTGTATATGATACTTTTTTATTATTGATATTGTCATTAATGTGGAAGGGATTAGGTGAATTTATTCTGACCCGTTCAGTCAATAGAGGAGATGACCTGAGATGACTGCAATGGTGGAAGGGGTGAATTTAAATGAAAAGAGAGGAGATGACCTGAGATGACTGCAATGGTGGATGGGGTGAATTTAAATGAAAAGAGAGGAGATGGCCTGAGATGACTGCAATGGTGGATGGGGTGAATTTAAATGAAAAGAGAAGATGACGAAAGTATTGATTTGAGTATTGTTTGTTGGGTTGCTTGTCTCGTTTTGTTCATGAGACGTTGTAGCCGAACCGTAGCGTTGTGAGCTGGTAGTCACGGCACGACGGCACTGGTTCAAGCCCCACGGCTGGCACAGGCGGGTTTTGTTTTTCCACAACGTTGTACTCTTAGGAAAGGTACTTCCTCTATACTCTCCTCACTTGAGTTGGGTGTGAAACGAGTACCCAGCTAAAGGTAGAGAGAAATTTTCTTGTCAAGAGCGTTAGTGCGAAAAGCCTAATGTGTTTGTGTACTGTGTTGTGTATACTCCCCGGGAGTTGAGAAAGGCTTTGCATGTATTCACCTGCTGTTGAGGGGATAAATGATGTGCAGTCGGTGAGCTGGCGGCACTTGTGAGAGGGGATACAGACTATAAATCCATCTTTGTCTTTCATTTTTGTTCACAATTTTGTAGAAAGAGGTCTTGAAGAGGGATCAGAGTTTGGAGGTTTTGCGTGAAAAGCTGAGTTATGTTGACAAGAGCCATGGAGACAGACATCTGGCAGATGGAAAACAGGTGAGCAACGCGTGCTTGACTTTGAGTTTGAATCTTTGGGAGGGGAGGGGGGGGGGGGGGAAGAGAGTCATTTTTGGAGAGAGAAAGAGAGAGAGAGAGAGAGAGAGAGAGAGAGAGAGAGAGAGAGAGAGAGAGAGAGAGAGAGAGAGAGAGAGAGAGAGAGAGAGAGAGAGAGAGAGAGAGACCGAGAGAGAGAGAGAGAGAGAGAGAGAGAGAGAGAGAGAGAGAGGGAGAGAGGGAGAGGGAGAGAGGGAGGGAGGGAGGGAGGGAGGGAGGGAGAGAGAGAGAGAGAGAGAGAGGGGGTGAGGGAGGGAGGAGGGAGGGAGGGAGGGAAGGAAGGAGCAACTGACCGACAGACAGAGACAGACAAACAGACAGAGTCAGACAGGTAGAGACAGACAGACAAACAGAGAGAGATAGACAGACAGACAGACATACACAGACAGACAGATAGAGACAGACTGACAAAGACAGACAGACAGACATACATACACACAGACAGACAGACTGAGAAAGACAGATAGACAGACAAACAGTAGACAGACAGACAGTAAGAGACAGATAGACAGACACAGACAGACAGACACAGACATACAGACAGACAGAGATAGACAGACAGACAGAGAAATATAGACAGACAGAGACAGACATACAGAGAGTGAATATGTGTGTGTCAGGTGGCTGAATGGGGCTGCAGAAGCCTCCAGTTCAATTTTCGTCGATGAGAAATGCGTATTAAGTGTAGCTTTGCTAGGATTCGAACCCGGGGACATCATAATCCTCACTTACCGTAGCCTGACCAATCGGCCACTGAGGCCACCTTCAGAAATTTATTTCGTCTTTATTCTTCCTCATATGTCCACCTATATTCACATACAAAGTACTTTTCTATGTTATATTAGATAGAATCCCTGAATGTGAATTTTATTTATAACTTGACAGTACAACCGTCTATGTTCGAGTGAATTTTTCCATTTCTGCATTCCCTCGCTTTGTGTATCTATTCTAGTTGTGTTTTAACCCAAGAACAGCGCCGGCCCTTTATTTAGGGTGTGTTATGGTTTGCCAGGAAATGCGCAGGCCCTATATTTAGGGCCAGCCACCTAGGCTTCTTGAATGGAAATTTCCACTTTCCTTAAATGGTTTATGACGTAGTTTGACTTTTGAGTTCATAGTTAAACAACAGCCAACAAGATTACAATTTATGTTAAGCTTGTGGCTTTCCCAGTAGCCCCGTTATCATTCGTCAAAGTGACGCTTTCCAATTTAACACACTTTGTGCAAGCCTAAATTGATTGCACGGCTATCGCTGCTTTTGTTTAGTCTTTAGTTTAAGTTTCTCCTGTTGCAATAACATCTCATTATGAATTCGTTATTTTTTCAACTTATAGAAAATGCATGTTTTATAGGTCTTTTATCATCTGTAAATGTGAACTCATTGTTCAAACTAAGTCTAAATCCTAGCTTCACCCGTTGCACACGCTCGTTTTTCATGCAAATGGCTGGTAACCCCCCCACTGTAAGAAGGTCACTTCCGGTAACACCGCGAGCTCTACTTTGTGTATAATGTTTAGATAGAAATTTTGTTTGTAGCTTTGTATAATTGTATCAAGTGATCAAGTCAATTTTCTCATCTGAGATTCAATAAAAATTATCCTTTCTTACATTATCTTATCTTATCTCATCTTATTTACTCTCCAGAGTCGTAAGGGTCAGGAACACAGTGGCCGACTGGACGTCTACATGAAACAGATGTCGGAATCTCGACCTAAGGTAATTAACGTGAACGAGGCTTTTTTTCTGGCTGAAAATTCAAAGCGACAGAAACCGACACCCGCCTGCCAATACAGGCCCACATTGTTCAAGCCGACAGAAACCGACAAAGTGACACACCTCTTGTTTTTGTTAGCTCTAATTGGTCACATAAACGATGCTATTGTTCTAAATTTAGAATAGAATACAAGATCAAAGGTCAGGGCAGCATCACGTGACCAACTGAAGGTAGTGGCACGAAAGTGCAGACCGATCCGCATTTTTTGTGAAGACCAGCTGGCAGGAAGTCAGAAAAATGTAAACAAACCGAGTGTGCTTTCACGTCATGTCGAGGTGGGGCACACGATGGTCCAGACGTAAGGTGTCTGCCTTTCGACCTAAAGGTCATGGGTTCGTGCTCCGACAGGTTTTATAAAACATTTTCGAGTTTTTTTGGGGTAAACCCACTGCCCTGCTTCAGATTGGTGGATCAACATCTAGTCCCATTGGAGATAGACAATTAAAAAAAAAGAGGTCCTGTCTGCACATCTCAACTCTGTGCATGTCAAAGATCCCTTGGCTGTTTACAGGGCAGTTTAGTGTCTTTCCCAAGAACACAGTGTCGGACCCTAGCTTTGCAAGGACTCAAACTCGGGAGACCTCATGACGATCCTTATCCGGCAGCCTAACAACTCGGCCGCCATGTCACAAAGGGGGGTTAATTCAAGTCAAATTATTGGATTTTTCCAGGAATGTTACGGACTACCATGCAGGTTGGAACTAGTTTGCTTTTCTAGTTTAAAAGTTGGCAGCTGTGTATCTCTATTCACTCATTGGTTTTTTAATTTTTTTTTTATATCCTCAGCAAGTCGCCGGACTGAAAGCTGTACGCGACAGCGTAGTGCAGCGAGATCGGCCTTGCCGCACCAGGTGGCAGGCACGGCCGAGGCTTTTTGATTCGCTGGAGGAAAACATCGTCACCTTGTTCGAGGGCATGAGTGTCAACGGTGTAAGTAGGGCTTGTGTGTGTGTGTGAGGGTATGAGTGTCAACGGTGTAAGTAGGGCGTGTGTGTGTGAGGGCCTGTGTAGGGCTGTGTGTGTGTGAGGGCATGAGTGTCAACGGTGTAAGTAGGGCTTGTGTGTGTGTGAGGGTATGAGTGTCAACGGTGTAAGTAGGGCCTGTGTGTGTGTGAGGGCATGAGTGTCAACGGTGTAAGTAGGGCTTGTGTGTGTGTGAGGGCATGAGTGTCAACGGTGTAAGTAGGGCTTTGTGTGTGTGAGGGCATGAGTGTCAACGGTGTAAGTAGGTGTGTGTGAGGGGTATGAGTGTCCAACGGTGTGTGTAGGGCTGTGTGTGTGAGGGTATGAGTGTCAACGGTGTAAGTAGGGCTTGTGTGTGTGAGGGTATGAGTGTCAACGGTGTAAGTGGGCTTGTGTGTGTGAGGGCATGAGTGTCAACGGTGTAAGTAGGGCTTGTGTGTGTGAGGGCATGAGTGTCAACGGTGTAAGTAGGGCTTGTGTGTGTGAGGGTATGAGTGTCAAGCAACGGTGTAAGTAGGGCTTGTGTGTGTGAGGGCATGAGTGTCAACGGTGTAAGTAGGCCTGTGTGTGTGTGTGAGGGCATGAGTGTCAAGCGAGGTGTAAGTAGTGTGTGTGTGTGAGGGCATGAGTGTCAACGGTGTAAGTAGGGCTTGTGTGTGTGAGGGCATGAGTGTCAACGAGAGGGCTTGTGTGAGGGAGAGTGTCAACGGTGTAAGTAGGGGCTTGAGGGTGTGTGTCAAAGTAAGGGTAATGAGTGTCAACGGTTCAAGTAGGGCTTGTGTGTGTGAGGGCAAGTGTCAACGGTGATCAGGGCTTGTGTGTGTGTGAGGGTATGAGTGTCAACGGTGTAAGTAGGGCTTGTGTGTGTGAGGGCATGAGTGTCAACGGTCTAAGTAGGGCTTGTGTGTGTGAGGGCATTTGCAAGGATACAGACTCAAGAAGTAGGGCCATGAGTGTCATCATTGTCTTTTTATCGGTTTGTATTCCTCTTCGTGTGTGTGTGAGCATTCTCCCGGTCGTGTGTGTGAGGGCATGAGTGTCCAGCGGTGTAAGTAGGGCTTTCATGAGTGTCAACGAGAGAGGGAGGGAGGGAGGGAGGGAGGGGGGTTGGTAAGTAAAATTCTCAAGGCCATTGGGGAGAAAATTGATCAATGGCTCCTTCTTTGTTTTTAGCAAGGATACAGACTCAAGACCAATTATTGTCTTTTATCGGTTTGTATTCCTCTTCGAGCATTCTCCGGTCAACAACGGAAAGTGCGGCCTCGAACTCAGGCTCCGAGAGCCGGCGCACGCACAGAGACACGCAGGGGCCGCAGGGGCGCCGCAGCCAAAACCGGTGAGTGCAAAAAGGGGACGGAGTGCAGTAGAATGAGTGTGTCACGGCGGCCAAGCTCAGAGGGCTGTGACACGCTTGCTTTGTATTTACTCCAGACTTGCAAGCCTTGAGTGTAAGTTTGAGTGTTACGATAACTGATTTGCGTCTTGCCAGTATCGTGCGGGCAGCGCAAAGATTGTTAACTACAAGCGACATCCAAAACAAGACGCACGTCAGCTCGCGTTGATGGACGAGGAGCAATACCCGTACAGGATGCAATTTACCCACCAACAAGACGCAGATCAAACTTATTGGACCGGAAGCAAGACCTGGACAGGACGCAGGGTCGGCTGGCCGTCACAAGGCATTTTACGAGCAGTGTTGCACCTTGCCCAGTGGTGTCGGTGGCTGTGTGGTTAGACTACACGCCGGACTGGGGATCACGAGGTCCCGGTTGAATCCTGGAGAAGCTAGGTCCACTCCTGCCCAGGTGCAAACGGGAACGGGTACTAGTGTGGGAGTGAAGAGAACCTGCGCAGACTAGCGGCCTGGTCAGGAAATGATTATATTGTCACCTGTTTCGCTTCACGCTATAGAAACAGGGGCAAGCTCCGCTCTATGGGCTGTAACGGCCTTGAAGGAACTTTTTGCTTTCATTGCAATCTGGCTGCAGAGTCTAAGTGTCGCATTTTTGCTTGAGGAGCTTGCAAACAGCGGGTAGGCGGCTTGTGACCTCGATCGATACAACTCTTACCGGTATTTGTAATTTCAATGTGTCTCAGGCCATATTTGATTTGATTTGATTTAATTTGACCTGGTTTGATCAACCCACGTCAACTAAGGTGATCTCTGGGGTTTTTTTGGCAGGATTTTAAATTTTGTCCAGACTGCCCTGTAAACAGCCAAGGGATCTTTAACGTACATGCACAGAGCGTTGTAATTTGCACATGGAACCTCCTATTTGTCGTCCCAACTCCCATGGACTAGGTGGCAATCCACTATACATTGACCAGGGGGGGTAGATTTTAGTCCCCCCAAAAAACTGGAGACAATTTTTCAACCATTTGTTAGGATATGGACCCATGACCTTTGGGTTGAGGGCCGACACTTTGTCTCTGGACTGCCACGTCCCCGTCCCTGCGTCCCGCCTCAGGCCATAACCCCGTTTTAGAGGTCTTCAAATTGAAATCGTTCTGAAATAAGTCTGACTGGTGTTACAAATGGGGGAATTTAAAAGCAAACAATAGTTCTAACGTGAAAGTGTGATGTGACCATTTGAAAAACACCCGTAACGTGTGGGAGTTATGTTTGTGAAGGTTATGTACACGCTATGAAAGTTATGGTTATTTACACGATTTTTTTTGTATGTCTTGGTTTTTTTTCTTTTTTCTTCATTCATTGAAATTTTCCCTCATCCATGTAATCACAGGTCACGCCAGCAAGATCTCGTCAGCAGTTTCATCATCCGGACGTTTTACTGAAGCGACACCCAGACAAAGGGGAGCGAATGGAGCAACGACAGCACCCGCACCTGCACAGCCATCCAATGGACGTTCTTTATACCTGTTCCCCACGGTAACAATTCTCATCTTCGTTTTTGCCATGTGCTCCCCAGATCTTGACTTTTTTTTTTTCGTGAGTTTTTTATTATTTATTTAGCAAATTCTACCTCCATGGTCCAGGTAGGTGGGTTGACACCTAGTCCCATCGGAGATGGACGATAAAATGGAGGTCCCGTGTGCAGATCACAACACTCTGTGCAGGTTAAAGATGGATCCCCTGGCTGTTTTTTTTTTTTAGGGCAGTGCGGTGAAATGAAAAACCCAGCGATCACCTCAGTTGTGGATGCGGCCAAATCAAATGAAAATCAAATTCTTGCCCGTTTCTCTTTAATTCACCATGACGACGTCACCGCAATATGGTGGGCAGGGTTGAGATTTCAGTTAAAGAATTATTTCACTTTGTCTGTCGCAGGTAGCCGCGGGAAAAGTCCAAATCCCACCTCATTAGACAACCCGACCCAAGTGGTCTACTACGTCAACTCATCGGAGAAACCGTATTCCTGTAAAGTTCACAAGAGGTGAGTCCGGTCCGTATCTTGTTTTGAATTTGTTGAATTATTTGAATCGTTTTTTTAAACCAACCACCCCCCCCCCCCCCCCCCCCCCCCCCCTCACATATTTTGTCTTGTTTGTTTAACCAAGAACTAATGGAAATATATATTGCTGTACAATATTTGTTTTGCTGTTCTTTTTTTTTTTTATACAAAATTTATAAGATCGTAATTTAGGTTTTTTTTAGGGTTGGAGGAATCGGGTATATCATAGTGTACACAGGAGCGACGGCATTTGATGGAAATTATTTTTAGGAAATCGAAAGATCAATAACTTCAAGACTTTGAGAACTGTCTGAACAGCGGACCCAATAGCAGTGTTAATGAGCGCTGACCACACAACCGAGGGTTTGTACATACATACTGAACAGCAAGGAAAGACCTGAAGTGAAGACAAAGGTTACAACTTTTATTGTGTCACCTAGATCTACATGTGCACAATGGCGAGGAACGAGGAGAGACCAACGACATCAACAAGGGGATTAACTCTGGCTGCGACAACGCACAAGAGTTATGTAACACTGTGCATGTTGCACAGCTATAACAATGACAATAACGTCAGTCGTCAACAAACAGTAATTCGATAAAGGTGGATAAACTGGATATTGTAACAGAGTTGCTTGTTTCTCTGAAGGATATTTTGTTCCGTCTTTATTGGTGGAGTTTTCACCTATTGTTGTTTTTCCACCTTTGCGGTTATATGTCATACGATCAGGTGTAAAAATAGACTATGAGGTATCGGTTTTACTTTGATGAAGCATGTTTTTTTTGCATGTCTTTAGATTATATTATTATTATTATTATTATTATTATTATTATTATTATTATTATTATTATTATTATTATTATTATTATTATTATTATTATTATATATGTTATTATTATCCATCCTTCATACAATGTGTGCATTTTTTAAATAGATTTTATGCATGTTTGCACTTAGTATATAAACATTTTCATGTTTATTGCATCCTCAAAGAAATATTGGACGATGAGGTAAAAACAGTTTTGAATTGAAAACAAAAAATGAATGAGGAAGAAACTCAATTTGTGTAAACAGGAAGCTCCATAAATTATTATATTGAACATTATGCAGCAACAAATCTATTAAGAAAAAAAAAGAAAAAGTCGTATATTATAAACAATATATGCATGAGATAGCTGGATGCACATAATATATATATATATATATATATATATATATATATATATATATATATACAGTGATCTGTGCGTTTGCACGTCTAGCCTTTTTATGTCATCTGACCTTTCCTTCCTTCCTTATCATTTTGCTTCAATTTCCTCCTTTTACTCTCCCTGGCTTGAATTATTACCGCTTTTGTACGTACGTGGGTGTGTCTCTTGCTGTGTCTTATTAGTGTGTTCATTCTTGCGTGATTGGTTTTTTCGCAGGGTTGCCACACGCGTCGAGGGGAGAAAAACATCTGGAAAAGTGGGGTGTAGGGGTAGGGTGGGGTAGGGGGGGGGGAGATTTTTGTTTATTTATTTATTTATTGGTCTAGAACGTTTGTGGTGGAATAGAAATTATGAGGGACAAAGAGTTTACCAAAAAATTGCAGAAATAAGAAAAAAGTAATTATGAAGTATTTTATAGTGAAGGTCGCAAACCGTGTAAGTCTAAAATTAGTTACATCTTTTTTTTTGCTTTTTAAAAATTAGGAAGCCCCTATGTTTCGTCCAGTTAGGATTCCGTGGCACACAAGGACCAATAGACACCCATATAATGACCATATGATCAATCCGTGTATCCGTGCATCCCTATTGCGCCTATTTTTGACACTTGCAAACCGTGCATGTGTTTGAAAATAGATTGAAATGGGCAGCATCATTTTCTTTGATTTTTTCTCAAAGCATCCAAAATTGGACTTACACGGTTTGCGACTTTCACCGTCGATATGTAGATAAATTTTTCCATAATGATGAGGGGTCATTTCATATGTTGGTATAGAGCGACATTCTGATAAGTTTCCTATTTTTTTTACCCGGCTCATGGAAATTTCCCCCCTTTTTATGAAATTTTAGTCTGGCAGCTCTGCTCTAGCAAATCAAACATAAAAAATTTCCATCAGAGTAACGTGGATGAATGGAGGGGGCTACGGGTAGTTCCTACGAATTTTCCTTGCTTCCTTTCACATCCTGAGATGACCGCCACGGCAGACAGGGTAGCTTCAAAGAAACAAAAAAAACCCAACACCTTCGCAAAAGTTTTGCATCTACATCTTGCTATTTCCTTCTCACTCTCAGATCACTGCATCTGGTGGACAGGGTAGATTAAAAATGAAAAGAAATCCCAGATGAAAGTTGTTTGTAGGTCCCTATTTCTTTCTCTGGGCAGTTTGCAAGTGTTACTGGTAGGTCCCACCTCTTTCCTTCCATCCACTCTCTGCCTCTGATGCATCTCTTGTCTGGGTGTTTCCTCTTCAGTCACCCTGCGGACCGCCTATGGTGGAAAGGGTAACTTGCAAACGAACCAAACAGCAGACACCACTGTTTCACTGGAAATTTTTTCACTGTCACGTGTAAGCCAACAGACTCAACTGCTAGCAAATTCAGTAGGCATAATGACAACAAAAGCACACACACACGCACACGCATGCACACACACACACTCATAGTAAAAGGAGATGGAATAAGGTTTAATTTAAAAAAAAGGGGGGACTCAGTAGTCCAGAGGCAAGGTGTCGGCCTCTTAACCAAAAGGTAGTGGGTTCGAGCCCCGCCAACAGTTGAAAATGTTTCTCAAGTTTTTTGAGCAAAATCTAACTCCCCTGGTCCAGATAGGTGGATCGACACCTTGCCCATCGGAGACGGGCGATAAACTGAGGTCCCGTGTGCAGATCACAACACTGTGCACGTTAATGATCCCTCAGCTATTTACAGGGCAGTCTGAGCAAAATTTAAAATCCTACTAGAATTCCCGAGATCACCTTAGTTGTGAATGTGGGTAAATCAAATCAAATTAAATCAAATCAAAAAAAAAAAAAAAAACATTTTGTTTGTTTGTTTATGAAATAAAGCTGCAAACTCATCTTCCCAGTACTGGCCACCAGCTCATGAGATCGAACCGTGATTTGTTATATAATCTACCAGATTAGGGGATATCACGCTAGGCGACTTCAAGGACTTGATAGCAGATTGCGATCTCTATCATTTCTACTTCAAAGTCTTGGATCCAGAATATGGGACGGTGAAGGAAGAGGTGACTTGACTTTTTGAAACAAAAATTTTTTTGCTTTGATGTTCTGTTTTTTTTTTTTTTTTAAAACTTGTTTTTAAACTTTGAAATTTTATATATTAGAGTTTGTGATTCATGTTTTGTATATCGGTAAAAAGCTGTCAACTGCATGTAAAAAAAACGTATTAAGAATATTTTTAATAATTGTTTTTGCTAGGGAGTAGGTAAGTCAGGTAGATTAGCGGGTGGAATGTGGGGATTTTTTTTGTTTGTTTTGTTTTTGAGAAACACTAAGTTAATGGTAAGGATTGTGTTAAGAAACACTAAGTTGATGACAAGGGTTGTATTAAGAAACACTAAGTTAATGGTAAGGATTGTGTTAAGAAACACCAAGTTAATGGCAAGGATTGTGTTAAGAAACACTAAGTTGATGGCAAGAGTTGTGTTAAGAAACACTAAGTTGATGGTAAGGATTGTGTTAAGAAACATTAAGTTAATGGTAAGGATTGTGTTAAGAAACATAAGTTAATGGTAAGGATTGTGTTAAGAAACATTAAGTTAATGGTAAGGATTGTGTTAAGAAACATTAAGTTAATGGTGGGGTTGTATTAAGAAACACTAAGTTGATGGTAAGGATTGTGTTAAGAAACATTAAGTTAATGGTAAGGATTGTGTTAAGAAACACTAAGTTGATGGTAAGGATTGTGTTAAGAAACATTAAGTTAATGGTAAGGATTGTGTTAAGAAACATTAAGTTAATGGTAAGTTGTGTTAAGAAACACTAAATGGCAAGGATTGTGTTAAGAAACATTAAGTTAATGGTAAGGATTGTGTTAAGAAACACTAAGTTAATGGTAAGGATTGTGTTAAGAAACATTAAGTTAATGGTAAGGATTGTTTTAAGAAACACTAAGTTGATGGTAAGGATTGGTTAAACATTAAAGATTGTGTTAATGGCAAGGATTGTGTTTTTTTCTCTCCTGTTTTCTATGAATCTTAAAACGATAGTAAAAAATACTCTCCGATAGCTGTATGCTGTTTACATGTATTTCCGTAACTTGTGTGCCCCCGGTTCTGGTTCTGGTTTTAGTTGTAGAATATAGCTGCATCCATGCCTTATCTCATTCTCATGTCTTTGTGTGTGCGGTGTGTGCTGTTATCTCCACCTTTCTACATTTTTCTCTCTTTCTCTTGTTTTTTTTTTCTCTTTCTCTTTTGCCGTTGTTGATTTTTTTTATAGCTTTGTTATATATATATATATATATATATATATATATATATATATATATATATATATATATATATATATATATATATATATATATATATATATATATATATATATATATATATATATGTTGCCATATTCTTACAACTTTCTTCTTTAAAAAAAAAAATTGAATGGCATTTGTATTTTCCCATACTTGTTTCAAATTATCCTTACAAAGTATCACATGTATTCCTTTTGCTCCTATATGTAGCATGTGAGTTTGTTTATGTATTCAATTATTTATAGTACTTACATTGGATTTGGGTGGGGGAAGAATTGTATCCTATATACCACTATTCTGTCTCCCCCCCCCCCCCTCCCTCTGCCTGCTGGTAGGGGGTGCGCGATTGGCGGGCACAGCTGGCAGGTCCTGTTTCTTTCCCTGTCTTCTTTCAAGTATCTTTTAGCTTGCTGTTTCTTTCCCTGTCTTCTTTCACGTATCTTTTAGCTTGCTGTTTCTTTCCGTCTTCTTTCACGTATATCTTTTAGCTTGCTGTTTCTTTCCTTTTCTTCTTTTACGTATCTTTTAGCTTGCTGTTTCTTCTTCACTCAATGAAACAAAACTTGTTGTAAGGTCTTTCGACTGGTCACCCCTTTCAAGGTCTAACAGTATATATATATGTATATAATCCAGTGGAAAATAATTTTGTCGTTGTTATTGTCATGAGGATTGTGTTAATTACTCCCATCGCACACACCATGAACGGTGGCGTCGGTGGCCGTGGGGTTTAGGCTGCCGGACTGGCAATCATGAGGTCCTGGGGTTTTCGAATCCTGGTAATGTTAAGCCTGACGTTGTGTTCCTTGGGCAAGACACTTGACACGCGTTTTCCCAGACCTACCCAGGCGATAAATGGGTACAAGCACTAGCTTTGGAGTAAAAACGTGCGACAGACCAGTGTCCTGTCCAGAAGGTAAAATTATTATCACCTGTTCCGCTTCGTGCTACAGAAACTAGGGTAAGCTTTGGCTCTATGGGCCGTAACGGCCTAGAAGGAATGTTATACACCCTAAAATATGTGTTGTTACTTTTCTCTGTTTTCTAGAAATACAAAAGCTTACCTGTGTGTGCCAAGGGTCGAATTTTAAATAGATAATAACAATATGGAAAGTAAAAAAAAAACAGTTAAAGTTTCGTGAAGGCCGTTGCGACCCATAGTGCCGGAACTTCTTTTAGTTTCAATAGCACAACACGAAACAGATGATAATAATCACCCCCTGGCCAGGACGCTAGTCTGCTGCAGGTTTCTACTCCCAAGTTAGTGCTTGTACCCATTCACACTTGGGAAGAGTGGGGAAGTGTGTGTGTCAAGTGTCTTTCCCAAGAAACACAATGTCAAGCCTAGCTTTGCTACTGTTTGAACCCGGGACCCCATGATCCCCAGTCCGGGCAGCCTAAGCATGCGGTCACCGCCGCCACTAATCGGGAATACGGCCCTGATTTTTGTATTAAAAAAAAGTTCCTTCAAGGCTGTCACGGCTCACAGAACCAGAGCCAGAGCTCGTCCCGGTTTCTACAACGAGGAGATCTCAAGGTGAATGAGGAGGAAACGATGCTGAGAGACGTGCGAATGAGCGACAGGGAAGAAAAAGTAGGGACCTACCAGTAGACACCTGTGCCTGCCGCGGGGTTTGAACTAGTGTTGCCGTGATAATAAGCTCACAGCACTGCGGTTCAGCTACAACAGCCTCTAATTAGAGAAGATTGAAGTCTCTTAATCGGAGAATAAAATGAATAAAATTACTCACTCATAGACCAGTCTCTCAATCAATCCAAAGTTGCTCACTCACAGATCAAATGCGAATGAACAGAAATCAATTTCTTGCTTTGTTTTTTGTCTTGTTCCCTAGCTAAGCCACAACGAGGATGTACTGCCAGGCTGGGAAGGCAAGATTGTGGCGTGGCTGGAAGAGGAGAGCAGTGCCGTGTGACAGTGACAGTGACGGCCTTGCCGGCAGACTGCAGCCGCAGTGGTCGGCCTGGAGTGGGGTGGGGGCCTTATACACACGCCATGCTTGAGCGACAACGCGTGGTGGACGTTTTTTATGACGATTTATTTTCATTCTCCCAGGCTGCAATGGTGTCGGGTGATGTGCGAAACTCCTTGTGTGTTCAGTATTCAGCTTTCGTGCAAGTGCATCCATCGCTTGTGATATAACAATCTTTTTTTTTTTTTTTTTTTTTTTTCGAGTTGCGCGCTGGTTTTATTTCTCAAAGGATTTTCTGTCTCATTCGTGTCGGCGTCTTTTTGGATTCCGTGAAGGAGGAAGTGCTGACACAAGACTTTGAAAACATTGTTGGATATCGTCGTCTGGTGGTGAGTCCTGGTTGTTTGTGCGTGCGTGCGTGCGTACGTGCATGCGTTTTATTGATTGAACTTTTAGATTATTGGATGTATCGGAAGGGTTTGACAAAGCATCGTACATCAATGAAGAAAAAGACACCCCCACCCCTCCCCCTCTTACCCCCTTAAAAAAAAAAAAACGAAACAGCAACGAAAATCTACGAAACGGACAAACAGACAAACAGGAAATAGAGGCTTAGAGACGTGCATTTCACTCCGATTTTTTGTTTTTGTTTTTGTTTTTGTTGTTGTATGACGAGAACAACGGGCGGGACATACTTTTGTGAAGGATGAAGACAACAGCTAAGATCCTGCAAGCACGAGTGGAAGCATCTAGATAAGATTATAGATGAGCCGTTTGTTTGTTATTCAAAGCTGCCAACCAGTACGTAAGAAAGGGAACAGTATGCGTTGTTTTTTTTTAGTTATTTTTCATCAGGTTAAATCTACTTCCCAAAAAGTAAGTAATGAATGGTGAGGGGGTTAGCAGTATTGTTTTTGAGAAGAAACCCCAACTAACGGCAGAGACTGGAATATACTGTAGTGAAAATCTGGCGACTCCATTCCGAGTTCACACAGTCGCTGTCGCGAGAAAGGCCAGCCATCTGCAAACTTCTTCTTAATTTGCTTAAAAGTTACCTATCAGTAATTTTTGTTGTTGAAATATCACGGGGCCACATGATGTTTGCGTGGCTAGAGTGTTTTTGTTTTTGTTTTTACTTTAGAAAGGTTGGTAGCTGTGGTAAATTCCGAACGGCAAAGAGGAGATTATGCAAGATATGAATCCACCTCTGCTGTCGATGTCCATTCGCTTTTCGAGCTCAAAATGGTCATGGTATAAAGAAATCTGTATGTGTACAGCTCAAAGGACAGCCCAAAATGGCCATGGTATAAAGAAATTTGTATGTGTACATATCAAAGGACAGTCCAAAATGGTCATGGTATTAAGAAAATCTGTATGTGTACTAGCTCAAAGGACAGTCTAAAATGGCCATGGTATAAAGAAATCTGTATGTGTACAGCTCAAAGGACAGTCCAAAAACCGGCCCGGAGGATGAACATTTTCCAAAGATGCAGGAGAGAAAAACATGAAAGACTATACACGAGATGAAATGGGAGGGGGCAAAACGGCAACCCCCCCCCCCCCGGTTTTTGGCTGCGAAAGGAAACACCGCTGGGACGGGTCAAACCAAGTCAAGTCAAGTCAAGTTTCGCTTCTTATTTTTTTGTCGTGTCTTTGATTTGTCCCTTTGGGTTACGAATATTCATGTTTTAATATCGTTGTTGCCACTCGTAGTATTTCCTCTACTTAAGACAAATATCCGTGTCTCGCTTCATTGTGTTCATGGACGTTGTAGTTGTAGGTTTCATCGGCCTTTGCCCTTTTTAGCGTCGATGTAATAAATGTTGATACCATACGTTAATGTAAATGCTTTTGTCACTCCATTCCATCTCACACACGTTCACAGTTTATGGATCAGATTTATTTGTTTGGTTAAATCAAAACTGAAATCTTGACATCCTTTACAATGTTGTCCAGCTTTAAGAAGCTCCCCGTGGATCCCCCCACCCACCCCCCACCCCCACCCCCACCCCCCACCCCATCCATCCCGAGGAATGCCGGGAAAGTAATACTCAAGTGTCTTTTGATAAGTGATAACGTCAAAGCTGATTCAATTTGTAAAAGTCATGCAGCGCATATCGTGATTTGTGATCTGCTTATGACTTGTAATGAAGTGAAGACGGACAGACAGACAGACAGAAAAAGTCACTGACTGACAGACAGACAGACAGACAGACAGACAGAGTGACAGACAGAGAAAGACAGACAGACAGACAGAGTGACAGACAGAAAGACAGACAGACAGACAGAGTGACAGACAGACAGACAGAAAGACAGACGTTGGCAAAGTCCCCAACATAACGGTCACAGAACGTGGAGGAGAAATCTCATTGGATCGTGTCACAATTTGTCTTGTAGACGTATCTGAAGTGCATGAAATGTTTTGTGCTTTTTAGCTTTACACAGGGCATTGAGCTGTTTGTTTTTTTTTTGTGTGTCTTCTTTAAAACATTATCAGAGAGTTCGGAGAGAGCCCTCGGCAGAGGGATGCAAACTGACAATCAAAATTACTCGTCCTTCACCTCTCATTACAAATCAGTGTGAAATTATTTTGTCCGCTATATTCTTTCAATGTTGCATGAATTCGGACTCTATCTGTCTGTGAATGTTAAAATAGAATGAAGTAAACTAGAAATAAAATCCACCTCCGCGGTCCAGGTAGATAAGATTGACACCTAGTCCCATCGGAGATGGATGATGAAGAAGTATGCAGATTACAGGTCTCTGTGCACGTTACAAATATCCCTTTCTTGCCTGTTTCCAGGTCAGTCTTGGTAAAGTTAAAAATGCCGACCTAAAAATGAAAAACCTGAGATCACCACCCTAGTCAAGGACGTGGGTAAATTGGAATCAATTATCAATTTGAAACCCTGCTCCCTTTGTGGCCACCTTTGAGTTTTGTTTTCCCCTTGTTCCCATCTCTTGTTCCCATCCCTTGTTCCCATCCCTTGTTCCTATCTCTTGTTCCTATCTCTTGTTCCCATCTCTTGTTCCCATCTCTTGTTCCTATCTCTTGTTCCTATCTCTTGTTCCCATCTCTTGTTCCCATCTCTTGTTCCAATCCCTTGTTCCTATCTCTTGTTCCATCTCTTGTTCCCATCTCTTGTTTCCATCCCTTGTTCCCATCTCTTGTTTCCCACCCTTGTTCCCATCCCATCCCTTGTTCCCATCCCTTGTTCCCATCCTTGTTCCAATCCCTTGGTTCCAATCCCTTGGTTCCATCCCTTGTCCCTTGTTCCCATCTCTTGTTCCCATCCCTTGTTTCCATCCCTTGTCCCTTGTTCCCATCCCTTGTTCCCATCTCTTGTTCGCATCTCTTGCACGGATAGGTCTTGCCACGGAGATGGATTTCTGCTATTGTGACGTGTAAGATGACTTCTATACTTATATCCGTAAGTCGGACGTATATCACATGGTGTGTCACATGATCTGAGCGTGCCACCGCTCTCACAGGGTTTTTGAATCCAGATTTTGAATTTTCCTCATGTCGTGATATGCAAAGTAGCAAAATTGTTTATTGTGCTTCAACTTAGAACGTCTTATTTTCAATACCTCTATACCTCTGCAAAACAAAACAAAACTCAACAAAAACAAAAACAAGCTATGCTTGTCATCCCCCCCGTCTCCCCCGATGTGTGCAATTTTTCGTCCTGCAAACATTTTCATGTAACGTACAGTAGTGTCTGCCAAAATGCACGGCCCATGGGTGAAATTTTGCATTTTTGCGAAGGGACATTTTTACTGATCAATTGCATAAATAATCGTGTGTACATGGTCAACGTAGATCTAGATGCCGCACACACACACACAAGCGGACACACGTGCGTGACAAATTTTGTCACTGTGTGGGACGAAGCATGAAGAGGTTATCCAGGTTTTTTCCCGCCACACGAATTGACTCTTTAAATGCAACAAATTTAAGACAGACTGACAAAGATCTGTAGCAATTTGGGTGAAGAAAGCCAGCCGTTGTTGCATCGTGGGGGTGGGGGGGGGGGGGGGTAGGGTGGTAAAGTGGGGGGGGGGGGGTGGGGTATTCGTTGTAAAATCGGTTAACTGAAAGAATCGTGCATTGTGACGAATTGTGCATTTTGGCGGATACCACTGTACTAGGCATGCTTTGTTTGTGTCTAGATGTATATTTGTCCACGTTTGTATCTGGTTTGGAAAGAAAAAAAGCACAAACATTAAATAAACTTATGTTGTTGTCACAAGTGACTTTTCATCTCATGTAAATCTTATCTTGATGTCAATAAATATGATGATGGTCAATGTAATGATTCTATTGCTGTAGAAAGCAGCTTGCCTCTACTAATGCTTCCATGTTATTTCTCTCTTTGAAAGCATAATGTGACGGAAGGCGTGTGAAAGATGATTATTTGAGGACTCAGCTGTTTGCTTGTATATCTATCTATCTATCTATCTATATATAAAACTGTACATCTCAAACTTTGACAGCCCTACTTATCTCCAGAACCACTGCACCCACAACCACAACCTCCATCTTTCAAATGTAGATTTCAAATAACCTGCTTTAGGTTCTTATCGAATAAACTCTTGGATCAAATCAGTATTTTAATTGATTTGAAAAAAGATTGTTTTGCTCGCGATCCACTAAACTTTTTTGTTGTTAATAGATCTAGATCTAATTTCTCGATTTCGGTCCTTACAATCACAAACTTGCATAGCTTCAGTATCGAGTGCTAATTTGATCTCATAATCGTGCATATTTGATATCACCTGTAACCGATACAGTGGTTTCTGAGTTAATCGCAGTCAAAGTTCTAGATACCCAGCTTGATAATAAAGAGGAAATATAATCCAACACAGGCAGGCTTGTAATGTATATATATATATATATATATACACTAAATTTCTTTCCATTGAGTTTTCAGACTTTTCATGTGTTGTCTGAGAAATGAAATTTGCTCTGGTTCGCAATTGGTTTTGCTGCATATCACGCATCTGACAACTGACATGAAATTCTTTCTCCTTTTTTGTTGTTGTTGTTGTGGTTTTGTTTATAAAAATTGCATACATTCAATATTGCAAGTCTAGGATCTTTACCAATGACCTGCGACCTCCATTCTGGGGCTCTGCTCTACTCTACACCACACATCCCCCCCCTTTACTTTTCAAGTGCACGTCTTTTCCACTTAAGTTTTCCTTTTGATGAATTTATCAATGATGTATTTATAATTTATAATTTATTACAGGGTGCCTGTGTTTGATTGTGACCAAATTACCTGAAAATTTCAGTTTTATGATATTTCCACCACATGATGGAAGTCTGTGCTTAATTTTAATTAATTTGGATGGGGATCCGTCTCAGCAATTTCCAAAACTAGTCACTGTACATTTAGCCGTCTTTAAATCATGATTTCAAGGGTAATTTGTCATTAATGCCGTCCTCATTCAACAAAACATTTTTATTAAACAAATTTTTTTTTTTTTATATATTTAAAATGATATTTTGTTGAAAGGAAATTTATCTTCGTCATTTCGATAATTATTTTTATCGTCATTTTTTATTATTATTATTATTATTATTATTATTATTATTATTAGTATTATTATTATTATTATTATTATTATTATTATTATTATTATTATAGTCCTCACATTATCTTTGAAATGTATAAAAACAATTTTAGGGTCTCTTTTCATTGTGATCTATTCCTCAGGATACATTATGAAGCAGGCATTACAAAACACACAGAGGAAATGAATCTAATTGAAGAAAAAAAGAATTTTAAAATTTTCACCCTTAGGTAGACATACAAATTAATGATATAGTCCAACCTGTCGCGGGGGGGGGTTTGAATAAGGTTTGATGGAATAAGGTTTGATGGAAATAAGGTTTGATGGAATAAGGTTTGGTGGAATAAGGTAAGTTTTGATGGAATAAGGTTTGATTAAGTTTGATGGAATGAGTTTGGTGGAATAAGGTTTGATGGAATGAGGTTTGGTGGAATAAGAAGTTTGATGGAATAAGGTTTGGTGAATAAGGTTTGCGGAATAAGGTTTGGTGGAATAAGGTTTGATGGAATAAGGTTTGGTGGAATAATTCTGATAGAATAAGTTTTGATGGAATTAGGTTTGATGGAATAAGGTTTGATGGTTTTGATGGAATAAGGTTTGATGGAATGATGGAATAAGGTTTGATGGAATACAGTTTGGTGGAATAAGGTTTGATGGAATAAGTTTTGATGGAATAAGGTTTGATGGAATAAGGTTTGATGGAATAAGGTTTGGTGGAATAAGGTTTGGTGGAATAAGGTTTGGTGGAATTAGGTTTGGTGGAATAAGGTTTGGTGGAATTAGGTTTGGTGGAATAAGGTTTGATGGAATGTTTGATGGAATAAGGTTTGATGGAATAAGGTTTGATGGAATAAGGTTTGGTTGAATAAGGAATAATGTTTGATGGAATAAGGTTTGATGGAATAAGGTTTGATGGAATAAGGTTGGTGGAATAAGGTTTGATATAAGGTTTGATGGAATAAGGTTTGGTGGAATAAGGTTTGGTTTGATGGAATAAGGTTTGATGGAATAAAGGTTTGATGGAATAAGGCTTGGTCATTTTGCACAGATGGTTGTTAGGGCAGGTTGGACTGTACACGATTCTATTTACGTTATGAGCTGAGTTTTTTTTTTCACACTTGTGGTAGCCCAGGAGTGGAGGATGTCGTTCGTAAGGGCTCTCCTTATGGAGGGTTCAGAAAGGGTTTGGCATCCTCCTTGGCTAAGACAGACGCTTTTGGTATCTAAGTGTAGTAGTAAAGCATACGTAGAGGTATTTTTAATTAGGGACCTGGATTCGTGTTGCAGTGAGAGAAAATATGGTCTCAATTTTCTCCTCCTGCCCAGTATTGTGAACACCACCTCCTAGATCATGGATGTCAATGTTTATTTATCCTTACCCGTGCCTTTAAACTTTTTTCCTTTCTTTCAATATTTTATCTTAAACTGCAAATGTTGATATATTATCCATATTATAATTTATTCATTTATTTCTTGCTATTAGAAAATGAATATCCCTCCACGTCTAATGTTTTTCCTTTTCATTTGACTAAATCTCCAAACCTTCTTTTCTAGTCAATAGTTTTTAGTTCAATACGAAGATCTGATTCTGATCTGCCTCACCTTTGACCTCTTTCTCCTGGCTGCTTTTCCGTTTTCTCTGCTGCTGCCTCTTTCAAGTCCTCTTTGTTGACTGACCCAAGTCCTCTTTGTTGATGTTGTGATGTTGTGGGTAGTGCTAGTAAGTAGTAGGTAAGCCAGGCTGGGTTGGGAATGCAGATGTACACAAAGCTGCTACTTGCTTAACTGGTGATGTTGCAGTGAGAGACGTGACAATGATATGGCATTTTTAACGTTCTTAAGGGTGTTGATAGTTGTAATAAGAATAACAATATGAATGATCGTAGTATTGGTAACAATGATAATGATAATAATGTTGATAATGGTAATAATAATAATAATGGCAATAAAAAGCAGAGTAATAATAAATAATAATGATGATAATATATTAATAATAATGATGATAATAATAATGATAATAAATAATAATAATAATAGGAATAATAAGGATAATGATAATAATAATAATAAATAATAATAATAATAATAATAATAATAATAATAATAATAATATCAATTCAATTCAATTCAAATACTTTATCTCATTCCAGACGGAAATTTGGTTTACAGACATGTAAAAATGAATAGAAGTATAAGTAGATAAATCGTTAAAATGAACAAAAGAATTGAATGTTTTTTGATGCACACAACGTAGCCTGTAATCTATGTTATATTTTTAAAAAAAGACAGTAATAAAAAAAAAAGCATAGATAAATATTCCATTTTAAAGTTATTACTTATTGTATCACATATTCCGATATAAGTAATAATAATAATGATAATAACAATAATAATGATACTACCAATAATAATAATACTACTACTAATAATTACTACTAATACTAATAATAATACTAATAACGATGATAGTAAGAATGATAATTCCCAAATCGTAACGTCAACAAACAAAAGCTGTGATCACTGTAAATACCACGCATCTTTGGTGGTGTCTTGTAGAATGTGCAGAGTCGTTCGGATATTTTCCCTCTAGTTTGGCATCAATTCGGGTAGATGTGTTAATTTTATTACAAGTTGGATTGGAGGGAACAAAATTTTGTTTGTGGTACATAAAACTAATGAGGCTTTCATTACTGATCTCTTAAAGGGAAGAGATCACAACTCGTATAGGGTGATACAGCAACTCGCGAGGCTTTGCTGTTAGATCCCACTTTTTGTTTCGGATCTCTTCGTTTCGTGTCGCCCCCTTTCACTTTTGTCTTTCATCTTGCTGGTTTTTTCTTTAGTCACCCCGAGATTGCGCACTTTTTGGTGGACGCGGTGAAGTGTGTAATGAAACGAAACAAAGAATTAAAATTTAAAGCTGGCTTTGATTTTTTTTTTTCTGTCCTAAGTCATGAACAATCTTTCGGGCTATTACCTGCCTGCGTTCTCCATTAAATTCTGACAACTGGTTCAACCGATCTGACTTTTTTTGGTTTGCTGATCTGAGCTTTGTTTGGTATCACTGATCTGAACTTGGTTTGGTTCACGATCTGAACTTTGTTTGGTTCACTGATCTGAACTTTGTTCACGGGCCGTGATGATTCAGGAGATCATTGAATGTAGTTTGTCATTGTAACCCACAACTACCCCTACCCCCACTGGCTCCACTCAACAAGACTAATATTTTATGTAGATAGATGAATACGGGAAAGGACTAGAAGCTTTTTTGGCTTATTCACATAAACATCGCACATTCAAGCATTGATAAGAGACAATGTCCTTTTACATATCAGTGCATTTATTTATTTTTACCTGCATTCCATTTCATTGCTCTTGTCTCATCATTGGATCTGATTATTTTATCTTAACAGTTGTCACTTCTTACTTGTTTTCTTCTTATATGTTTGTTAAAAAAAAGAATAATATGTGTAATTTTTATCACATAATATCATGTCTTGTAATTTATGTCTTGATTATCTGATACTTGAACATGCTTGCGTACAGACCGAAAAAAAAATAAAGAAGAAAAAGAAAAGAGATTCTGACCTACCAAAACGCCAGAGACAGAAATAACAAAAAATCAGTATGAAATAAATTATATAGGCCATCCCGCCCCTCCCTGCCCCCCCCTTTATGAAAAAGTATAACTATAACTAACTACGTTTACGTTATGATTCTTCGGAAAGACCCTCGTTGACAATTTCCACTCGACCCACGGGAGTGCCAGCTGGGTGCCTGCCAACAGCTGGGGAAGTAAAAACCTGAGACAAGACTACTCTGTCCTGGAGGATGTGTCTGTCATCGCAATAGTTTAAACTTCACGCTATTCAGGATGCGCTTCAACTCCACGGGCCGTAACTGCTACGACCGTCTGGAAGGAACACAACTTTGTTCTAATTTGTATCCTAAGTCAAACCCAGAGATCATCGTAGTTGTGGATGTGGGTAAATTAAATCTAGTCTAATCGAACCCCCAATCAGGCCCTATAGAACCCAATATAAGTTCAGGGCTCTGTGGACCTTCTTAGCCTTAACAGCCGTGATTGGGGAATTATGCGACATTTCTTTAAGGCATCTTAGTATTTGAATTTAATTGTTTAATTCAGATAAAAAAAATGGTATGGTCAAAACGCAATCCATGAACAGTGATATCCATTCTTAATTTCGACTTCCAGTCACATGTCCTAATTTATCATTATGCGCATTACATTACGGTCTAACCAACACAAATTCAGTCTCAGCAGTATTATTATTTTATTATCATTATTGTTATTGTGTAACGACATTACATTCCTTTCATGCACTTTCCTTTATTGTATTATTATTATTATTATTATTATTATTATTATTATTATTATTATTATTAGTATTATTATTATTATCATTATTATTATTATCATTATCATTATCATTATCATTATCATTATTATTATTATTATTATTATTATTATTATTATTATTATTATCATTATTATTATTATCATTATTATTATTATTATTATCATTATCATTATCATTATTATTATTATTATTATTATTATTATTATTATTATTATTATTATTATTATTATTATCATTATTATTATTACTATTATTATTATTATTATTATTATTATTATTATTATTATTATTATTATTATTTATTTCACCCCATTCCATCAATTTTGTGTACAGATTTAGATCTCAGTATATGTTGCATTTTTTATTATTTTTTCTACACTGAAATAGCTAAAAGAATGAACATCTCTAATTATGTAGTTTCCATATTTGCATAATGGACCAAATTTTTTTAAATCGTTGCAGTCACAATGACTGTCCATCCTTGTTTCCGTCATCAGTGTTATTCCTTTATTGTAGTTTAAACGATCATCCCCCCCCCCATCCATATATTTACTCACTAACACTTTTTGTCTCTCTGTTTCCTGTTAATTCACCATGTGGCAAACAGGTCAAATTGCAATAGTACGAATAAACTACGTAGATAAGCCATACGTTACATAATTGAGCTATGTTATATGTAGCTAAGATACATCATACGTAATTGATTTATGTTCTGTGTGTTAATAAAACTATGTTATATGATACAAAATAGTGTTTGTGAATGTAAAAGCAGGAGGAAGATTTAATAGGTTTCTCCTATTGTTTGTACATTTAAGCATGGCTTCGTTTTTTTTATAGTAATATGACAGTATATATATTATATGTTACAAACACCAAGGTTTTATTGTATATTTGCACATTTAGTGTAGGTTTGTGGTACGTATCTTTGTGACCTGTGGTACGTATCTTTGTGACCTGTGGTACGTATTTTGTGACCTGTGGTCGTGTCTTTGTGACCTGTAGTTCTTTGTGACCTGACGTATCTTTGTGACCTGTGGTACGTATCTTTGTGACCTGTGGTACGTATCTTTGTGACCTGTGGTACGTATCTTTGTGACCTGTGGTACGTGTCTTTGTGACCTGTGGTACGTGTCTTTGTGACCTGTGTCTGTCTTTGTGACCTGTGAGCACGTGTCTTTGTGACCTGTGTCGTGTCTTTGTGACCTGTGGTACGTGTCTTTGTGACCTGTGGTACGTATCTTTGTGACCTGTGGTACGTGTCTTTGTGACCTGTGGTATGTATCTTTGTGACCCGTTATACGTATCTTTGTGACCTGTTATATGTATCTTTGTGACCCGTTATACGTATCTTTGTGACCTGTGGTACGTGTCTTTGTGACCTGTGGTATGTATCTTTGTGACCCGTTATACGTATCTTTGTGACCCGTTAGTACGTATCTTTGTGACCTGTTATATTATCTTTGTGACCCGTTATACGTATCTTTGTGACCCGTTATACGTATCTTTGTGACCTGTGGTACGTATCGTATCTTTGTCACCTGTGGTACGTATCTTTGTGACCTGTGGTACGTATTTTTGTCACCTGTGGAACGTATCTTTGTGACCTGTTACGTATACCTGTATCTTTGTGACCTGTGGTACGTATCTTTGTCACCTGTGGTATATCTTTGTGACCCGTTATACGTATCTTTGTCACCTGTGGCACGTATCTTTGTGACCTGTGGTACGTATCTTTGTCACCTGTGGTACGTATCTTTGTGACCTGTGGTACGTATCTTTGTGACCCGTTATACGTATCTTTGTGACCTGTGACCTGTACGTATCTTTGTCACCTGTGGTACGTATTTTTGTGACCTACACAAGTAACTGCCTCTTCTTCTGATACCAAAGTTTTGCAGTTTGTCTCCATCCATCTCATGTCTTCTTATAAGCTTGAAAGTTTAAGAGCTCATTTCTATTTCTTTTCTTTCTAAGGTATATGTAATATAATAATGATATAGATGTGAAAATATGCTTGTTGTCAGTAATGACAGTACTAAGATGGAGTTGGTCAGCTATAGTATTATTATGGTGAAGAAGAAGAAGAAGAAGAAGAAGAAGAAGAAGAAGAAGAAGAAGAAGAAGAAGAAGAAGAAGAAGAAGAAGAAGAAGAAGAAGAAGAAGAAGAAGAAGAAGAAGAAGAAGAAGAAGAAGAAGAAGAAGAAGAAGAAGAAGAAGGAGAAGGAGAAGGAGAAGGAGGAGGAGGAGGAGGAGGAGAAGAAGAAGAAGGAGAAATAGAAGAAGAAGAAAAGAAAAGAAGAAAAAGAAGAAGAAGGAGAAGGAGAAGAAGAAGGAAAAGGAGAAGAAAAAAAGAAGGAAAAGGAGAAGATTCATCCTGAGTTTGGCGTTTATGGTGTATAGGTAAATCCAATGAAACAAAAATATATGTAGACATGTTGTTAAGATCAGTTTGTTTTAAATCCGAGGGAATCTTATGAACTATTATTTTGAAAATTTGTGTTGACAGATGTAAGTGATCATGTGGTTAGAACGTGTGGGGTGGGGAGTTGCTGGTAGGTCCTACTTTACCTCATTGTTTGTCTTAAATTCAATGACTTTTATGTGTGCTTTTGTGTGTGTGTGTGTCTGTGTGTGTCTGTCTGTGTGTGTGTATACAGGAGTGCATGAACAAGCGGTTGGCGGGCCGGTGGCTGGGTGCTATTATTAGTAGGTCCTCCTTATTCCCTTTCCCTTCACATGTCTTTCATCATGATTTTCCCTCTTGATTCACCCTGAGATCAACACACATGGTGGACGGTGCAAATTATTTCAAAGAAGCAAAAGTGCACGTAGCTTCATGTGTGTGTGTGTGTGTGTGTGTGTATGTGTGTGTGTGGGTGTGTGCGTATGCGCACATTATAGGGCAATGTGATCTTATTCTCTTTTACAAAGCAAAGTTAGTATCTATTCTATTAAATCTTTCTATCGATGTCTGTTACATAGCTGCCAACTAGTAGGTAAAAACGATGCATTTAGTACGTGTTTCTTTGACTCTGACTCTGTAGGTCTGTATTTTACCTTGAAAAGTATATTAAAAAATTATATGAGGGTTAAGTTTAAATGTATTTTGTTTGTATCGAAAACTGAAGTTAACAGCAGAAATTCAGAGGGAGTGTGGGTTAAAGTCCAGAGACGCCATTCCGAGTTTACAGAACAACTTTTGCACCTCGCCAGAAAGGCCTGTGATCGGCAGACTTTTTGTTTGCTATGTACCTTAGGAGATCATTTCAAGTTAAATGATTGATCAATTCAATGTTTTGTGTAATATTACAGGCTTTTGTGTTAGAGTTAGTTTACACAGTAAGAGTACGTTTTTCGATTTGAAAAGGTTGGTAGTGGGTAGCTATGCTGTTTGTCTTTCTTTGTCCCTTTTCTCCATGACACTTTGAAAAAGCTTGGTAGTGGGTAGCTACTGCTGTTTGTCTTTCTTTGTCCCCTTTCTCCATGACACTACTTACGTTTTTCGATTTTGAAAAGCTTGGTAGCTCTTCTGTTTGTCTTTCTTTGTCCCCTTTCTCCATGACACTACTTAGTTTTTCGATTTGAAAAGGTTGGTAGCTATGCTGTTTGTCTTGCTTTTTGTCCCTTTCTCCATAACACTACTTACGTTTTTCGATTTGAAAAGGTTGGTGGCTAGCTCTGCTGTTTGTCTTTCTTTGTCCCCTTTCTCCATGACACTACTACTTTTACTTTTAACACAGGCTGTTGGTGCATACGTACGTACGTGTAAATGTATTTCTGTTTGCTTTCTTTGAATGGATGGTGATTGTAATGCTGGTAGCTCCTATTTCTTTCAGTTGTCACAGTACTTCTTTTTTCGAAACATTGAGCTTCACTGTTTGTTTTCTTTTCCCCTTTCTAAATCACCCTGAGATCACCGCAGGCTGTTGGTGCATACGTACGTACGTGTAAATGTATTTCTGTTTGCTTTAAATGGATGGTGATTGTAATGCTGGTAGCTCCTATTTCTTTCAGTTGTCACAGTTTCTGCTTTCAAACATCTTCGTTGTCGTCGTTTAAATCAGTAGTAGTACAAGTAGTATTTCAATAGTAGTAGGAATGTAGTAGCAGCAGTAGTAATGGTCAGCTGCAGTTTCTAGTAGTATATAGTAGTAGTAGTAGTAGTAGTGCCAGTAGTAGTTAAATTTGTTCCACTAGCTTATTAGCAATAGTGCCAGTATGATTGTTATTATTAATAAAAAGCACAATTGTTTCAGTATTTCCTTTTCAGTTGTTTTTCTTTGCTACACTATTTTGTGTGTGGTGTGTGTTGAAAAAAAGAACTATTTTTGGGTGTGAGGTATATTTGAAAAACCTGTTTATAGTTGAATAGTAGTAGTAGTAGTATTGGTGGTGGTAGTAGTAGTAGTAGTAGTGATCGTCGTCGTCGTAGTAGTAGTAGTAGTAGTAGTAGTATTAGTAGTAGTAATAATAGTAGTAGTAGTAGTAGTAAGTAGTAGTAGTAGTAGTATTGATGGTTGTGGTGGTGATGGTAGTAGTGTTAGTAATAGAAGTAGTAGTGCATGTAGTACAAATGTAGTAGTAGTAGCAACAGCAGCAGGAGTAATAGTAGTGCCACTTTTGCCGAAAATGGGACAAATCTAGTCTATCATACTAGTGGATAGAGCAGTTCATTCCCGTCATAATGATATCATAAAAGAAGCTCGGTATTGATTCTTTGAATTTATACGAATTTTTTAGAAACGATACAGGCCTATCTTTCAACACAGCTATTATACAATCAAAGCCAGACATATTATCTAAAATATGGCAAGTTGGTACTCATTTTGATCGTCACAATAAACGCTATCCAAAACAAACTTATTTGAGGATCTATTATGAATATTGCCTTTGATCGATCCGGAAAATACGGAACATATTCTGTGCACCTATTATCAAAAGGCACCATCTCAAAATGAGTAAAAAGGTGCTGGTGCACTTGAAACAGTGTCAATAAGAAGTAGTTGAGAGCCTCTCAAGGTTTTATGATGTTTCAAAGTATTATCCTACTCTTTTCTTAGGTTTATGGGAGAAAAATGTATTCAAATAAAAGAAAATAAGAGAAAAATACGATTTTCTCAAAATGTCCTTTTTTGTTCATTATTTCCTATCTACTTTTTTATTTCTCAACGTATCTTCATGAAATTTGGTATGGATAATGAGTGGGAGAAAACAAAGAAATGATCAGATGCTTTTTTTATATGTATTATAGTTTGGGAAAAATTGAATTAAAGCTGAGAAAAACGTTCAAATACATCGTGACTCGTATCTCAGTGAACGATTTGAAAGATTTCATTTTATTTCATTTTATTTTATTTATTTTATTT
>JAXRKP010000660.1:17500-25000 GCA_037039925.1 Doris montereyensis | reverse complement strand
ACTTTGCCCTTAAACATTAGGGTAAAACTAGGACCTTCCACCCCCGCCCCTCCCCACCTCTGCCATTACGTGTAGTTAGCAGCATTTTCCATCAGTCAAGGGCCTTAACTAGAAGTTCTATCAACGCCGGTAGCTCAGTCGGTAGACTGGCTGACCACCACACAGGAGGGCCAGCGTTCGATTCCTAGTCGGAGCAAATTCGTCTGGCCCTGCTGTTTACCCAGCAGCAAAATGGGTAGCTAGGTTTATTCACATTCAGCGGCACTGGAAAGTGGCGTGAAAAAACCACGGCAAGCAAGCAAGCCACCGTGCCACGTTATGCCATCTGCCTAGAAAAATCAAGACTCTACGACTGATTCCTGTATTCTTAAGTCTGGCGTATGGGCCTTACTTTAATCTTACTTTTTGTTTTTACTACTACTACTACTACTACTACTACTGCTACTGCTGCTACTGCTACTACTGCTACTGCTACTACTACTACTACTACTACTACTGCTGCTGCTGCTGCTGCTGCTGCTGCTGCTGCTGCAGCTGCTGCTACTGCTACTGCTACTACTACTGCTGCTGCTGCTACTGCTACTACTACTACTGCTACTGCTACTACTACTACTACTACCACTACTACTTACTGCTGCTACTATTCCTGCTGTTACTGCGGCACTACTGCTACTACTACTGCTGCTGCTGCTGCTGTTGCTACTGCTGCTGCTGCTGCTGTTGTTGCTGCTGCTGCTGCTGCTGCTACTACTACTACTGCTACTACTACCGCTACTGCTACTGCTACTGCTACTGCTACTGCCACTGCTGCCACTGCCGCTTCTAATACTGCTACTGCTACTGCTACTGCTACTGCTACTGCTACTGCTACTGCTACTACTACTACTACTACTACTACTGCTACTACTACTACTACTGCTGCTACTGCTACCTGCTGCTACTACTGCTACTGCTGCTGCTGCTGCTAGTACTACCACTACTACTACTACCACTACTACTACTACTGCTGCTGCTACTACTACTGCTGCTGCTGCTACTGCTGCTGCTGCTGCTGCTACTACTACTGCTGCTGCTGCTGCTGCTGCTGCTGCTGCTGCTACTGCTTAACTGCCACTACTACTGCCACTGCTTACTGCTACTGCCACTGCTACTGCTGCTACTACTACTACTACTACTACTACTACTACTACTTCTACTACTACTACTACTACTACTACTACTACTACTACACTACTACTACTACTACTACTACTACTACTACTACTATTATACTACTACTACTACTACTACTGTACTACTACTACTAATAATAATAATAATAATAATAGATAGTTCTTGTATCGTGCCCCAGTGGCTCCGATATATAGCAAGTTCAGAGCGCACAGCAAGAATAGAAGGAAAACAACAATCCGGGGCACGGGAGCCGCTACTAAAAAATATTTTGACCACGAAATGGCTGTCACAGAAGTGACACAGACAGGCTGGTCCTCATTGACAGGCAGAAAACTCATCATAAGCAATGGTGGATATCACGTGGACTATGTGTGAGTGTGACGTGGACTATTAACATAGAGGCGGCTTACAACGATCTCTACTAGAGCTGTATCAAGCTGGCTGTTTCACTTCAGAGTATTGAGTCTTGAGATGCAAGAGTCTCCGGTCTTGATTTGCGTCTTGCAAAAATCTAATCTGTGTCTTGCCTGCAGTGGCGTCACAGCGAGCGTGTTGTCACGTTGAGTCTTGTTAGAGTTAGATGTCAAATCCCAATCAAGCCTCATTTCAGCAAGATCCAAGAGCAGGTCACGTGAGTATTGTTAGACGCAATTACCTATCAAGTCACAATTCAATTCGCATGGATGCAACACTCCCTTCAGCACTCGAATCTGGTCGCAATGATGCAACACACCCTATAACACTCAATTCAATTACTACAACTTCGAAGTAACAGGATATATCACTTGACTATGTGTCCCGACTGAGAATCCCTGTGACTTTGTTCCTTGGCAAAAAAGATGCAACACATTACTCGTGGAATCTGCCAATAATGCAACACAAAGCTGTGTCTGTGTGTTGATGCAAATCTTGATACTGCTCGTATTGCATCAAAGTCTTGATACTGAGTCTTGCATCAAAGTCTTGATACTTGAGTCTTGCATCAAAATCTTGATACTTCTAGAATCTGCATCAAAGTCTTGACACATTCAATACATCAAAGTCTTGATACTTGCAACTTGCATCAAAGTCTTGAATCTGCTGAGTCAAGGATCAAAGTCTTGATACTTGAGTCTTGCATCAAAGTCTTGATACTTGAGTCTTGCATCAAAATCTTGATACTTTAGTCTTACATCAAAATCTTGATACTTGCTGTCTTGCATCAAAGTCTTGATATTTGAGTCTTGTATCAAAGTCTTTGATACTTGAGTCTTGTTTCAAAGTCTTGATACTTGAGTCTTGTATCACAATCTTGATACTTGAGTCTTGTATCAAAGTCTTGATATTGAGTCTTGTATCAAAGTCTTGATACTTGAGTCTTGTATCAAAATCTTGATACTTGAGTCTTGTATCAAAATCTTGATACTTGAGTCTTGTATCAAAGTTTTGATACCAGTCTTGTATCAAAGTCTTGATACTTGAGTCTTGTTGTATCAAAGTGTTGCAAGCAACGAGCAGTATTGCAAGCTCTTCACAGTTCTCCTGCTTACTGCATCGTCCTAGGCTATTGTCGGCAGAGGCATCCTTTCTGACAACTTATGTGTTTCCAACTTAATGAGAAGGAAAATAACGAAGGATTAATTACATGTAATTTATAGATCTATAGGCTACGAAATACAACACAATCTCAGTCACTACAATACAACAAAGTGGCGTCAGTAGCCGAGTGAACTGCTGATAAGCTACGAGACTCGGAATCACGAGGTCCCGAGTTCGAATCCTAACAAAGTTAAGTCCGACGTTGTGTTCCTTGGTAAAAAGACACTTAACACGCAATGTTTCCCACTCGCCCCAGGTGCAAGAATTAGCTGCTGGCTGTAAAAAAAACCCCTGCAACTGTTGTGCTGCTGCTGCTGTCAAGCCAACAAAAACCTGCGTCACTCTGGTGTCCATCTGCTGGATGTGGTGGAAAATCACCCCTTCCACTCAACGCTACAGAAACCGAGCTAAACTCCGACCCCTGATGGGTTGTATAGTATAGATAGTATTGGCTTTACTGAATTACCGCACTGTTGCAGTAACTGAAAAGAAGGAGACAATTTGTAGGACGTCATCACTAACCCATCTCATGAGCCGTTGTCAAGACCGACTCGTACAAGGCGTTCATCTCCACGACGGCCACGCTTTTACTAGTGCACACACTGCCAATGTAAGCGTAGCCATTGGAATCCAGAAAGGACGACGTTGAAGAAATGTCAAAGCTGTGAGGACAAGGATCAATATTACAACTATTACCACTAACTACTGCTGCTGCTACTACTACTACACCTACTGCTGCTGCTACTACTACTGCTGCTGCTACTGCTACTACTACTACTACTACTGCTACTACTACTACTATTACTACTACCTCTACTACTACTACTACTACTACTACTACTACTGCTACTACTACTACTACTACTGCTACTACTACTGCTACTGCTACTACTCATATTGTATTTACTACTACTTTTTCTTCCTAATACTGCTGCTGCTGCTACTACTACTACTACTACTACTACTACTACTACTACTACTGCTGACTACTACTACTACTACAACTACTATTTCTTTACTACTACTGCTGCTACTACTGCTACTACTACTACAACTACTACTACTACTGCTGGTGCTGCTGCTGCTACTACTACTACTGCTGCTGCTGCTGCTGCTGTGCTGCTGCTGCTACTGCTGCTGCTTGCTGCTACTACTACTGCTGCTACTGCTACTACTACTACTACTGCTGCTGCTGTTGCTGCTACTACTGCTGCCACTACTACTACTGCTACTGCTGCTACTACTGTCACTGTCACTGCTGCTGCTGTTGCTGCTGCTACTACTGCTGCTACTGCTGCTACTACTACTACTGCTGCTGCTACTACTGCTACTACTACTACTACTGCTGCTGCTGCTGCTGCTTACTGGCTGCTTGTTGCTGCTACTGCTACTACTACTGCTGCTGCTGCTGCTGCTGCTGCTGCTGCTGCTGCTGCTGCTGCTACTACTGCTGCAACTACTACTATTGCTGCTGCTACTACTACTACTACTACTACTACTGCTGCTGCTGCTGCTGCTACTACTACTAATGCTACTACTACTGCTACTGTTGCTACTGCTGCTGCTGTTGCTGCTGCTGCTGCTGCTGCTGCTGCTGCTGCTGCTGCTGCTGTTACTACTGCTGCTGCTGCTGCTGCTGCTGCTGCTGGTACTGCTACTGCTGCTACTGTCACTGCTGCACCGCCACTGCCACTACTACTGCTGCTGCTGCTGCTGCTGCTGCTGCTGCTGCTGCTGCTGCTGCTACTGCTGCTGCTGCTGCTGCTATTGTTATTGCTGCTGCTGCTGCTGCTGCTGCTGCTGCTGCTGCTGCTGCTGCTGCTACTGCTGCTGCTGCTGCTGCTGCTGCTGCTGCTGCTGCTGCTGCTGCTACCACTACTTCTGCTACCATTACTACTACTGCTATTACTGTTGCTGCTGGAAAAACAATAAGCGACAAGTCCACCAAAAAGAGACACTGACTTTTTTTTACTTGCTCCACGTTCATGATATGAGGTTATATTATGTATAATTTAAAAAAAATAAAATTTCATTACGATTTCTACAAGGTCGCTCATAACTGTAGATGTAAAGTCAGTAAAGCTATATGTTTGAGTAGTGTGGAGCTGTACACACAAAGTACATCGTAACTCCGCATACGTACAGAACGAAAGCAACCCGAAAACGAAAGCAACCCGAAAACCAAAGTCAAAATCAAAATCAAAATCAAAATCAAAACCAAAATCAAAATCAAAATCAAAATCAAAAAGCGAAATCAAAATTAAAAATTAAAATCGAAATCAAAATCAAAACCAAAATCAGAATCACCCATAACAGAATATGATATAAACATGTATCTACCCAGTGTATAAAATGGCGAAATCAAAGCTGTATCCTTGTTGGTGAGCCCAACGTTGGAAAACATCGGCCGCTGTTTCAGCTGAAATTCGTTTTTCCTTAGAAAAATACAAGACATTGTCCAATCAAATATATATATATATATATATATATATATATATATATATATATATATATATATATATATATATATATATATATATATATATATATATATATATATACATATATCTATAAATATATCTATATAAATCATAAAATCAAATAAGTAAATACAAAGCCGGCTTTAAAATTCAGTAAATAAACACTACCATCTTTATAACTGCACCTAGAGCAACTACTATTACAACGACAAATTATTTACATGAACACATATAATTAAACTATTTATTAACGTAAACAGCATTTTGTAAAGATATTTTATTTACATGTATTCGACTATTTCATTAAATGTTTATTGTGTAACCGTGTTTTGTACACAAGCTCATGTAACTGAGTCTTCTGTTTTCATTAGATGCTTCTGTGTACACAAGCTAACCGAGTCTTCTGTGTACACAAGCCTATGTAACATGTAACCCTATGAGTCTTCTGTGTACACAAGCCTATGTAACCGAGTTTTCTGTGTACACAAGCCTATGTAACCGAGTCTTCTGTATACACAAACCTATGTAACCGAGTCTTCTGTGTACACAAGCCTATGTAACCGAGTCTTCTGTATACATACGCCTATGTAACCGAATCTTCTGTGTACATGCCTATGTAACCGATTCTTCTGTGTACACACGCCTATGTAACCGAGTCTTCTGTGGCACACAATGCCTATCTTCTGTGTAACCGATTCTTCTGTGTACACACGCCTATGTAACCGATTCTTCTGTGTACACAAGCCTATAAACCCGACTCTTCTGTGTACACAAGCCTATGTAACCGATTCTTCTGTGTACACAAGCTTATGTAACCGAGTCTTCTGTGTACAAGCTATGTAACCGATTATTCTGTGCCTATGTAACCGAGTCTTTTGTGTACACAAACCTATGTAACTGAGCTTCTGTGTACACAAGCCTATGTAACCGAGTCTTCTGTGTACAGAAGCCTATGTAACCGAATCTTCTGTGTACACAAGCCTATGTATCTGATTCTTCTGTGTACACACGCCTATGTAACCGAGTCTTCTGTGTACAGACGCCTATGTAACCGACTCTTCTGTGTACACAAGCCTATGTAACCGATTCTTCTGTGTACACAAACCTATGTAACCGATTCTTCTGTGTACACAAGCCTATGTAACCGATTCTTCAGTACATACGCCTATGTAACCGATTCTTCTGTGTACATACGCCTATGTAACCGAGTCTTCCTGTGTACACACGCCTATGTAACCGATTCTTCTGTGTGCACAAACCTATGTAACCGACTCTTCTGTGTACATACGCCTATGTAACCGACTCTTCTGTATACAGACGCCTATGTAACCGACGCTTCTGTATACATGCATACCTATGTAAACCGACGCTTCTGTGTACATACGCCTGTATACATACGAGTCAGACGCTTCTGTATACATAAGCCTATGTAACCGATTCTTCTGTGTACATACGCCTATGTAACCGATTCTTCTGTGTACATAAGCTTATGTAACCGATTCTTCTGTGTACATACGCCTATGTAACCGATTCTTCTGTGTACATATGCAAGCTTATGTAACCGATTCTTCTGTGTACACACGAAACTATGTAACCGATTCTTTTGTGTACATACGCCTATGTAAACGACTTTTCTGTGTACACACGCCTATGTAACCGATTAGTCTGTGTACAGACGCCTATGTAACCGATTCTTCTGTGTACATATGCCTATGTAACCGAGTCTTCTGTACACACGCCTTTTGTGTAACCGTAAACGACTTCTGTGTACATACGCCTATGTAACCGATTCTTCTGTGTAGATACGCCTATGAAACAGATTCTTCTGTGTAGATACGCCTATGTAACCGATTCTTCTGTGTAGATACGCCTATGTAACCGATTCTTCTGTGTACATACGCCTGTAACCGATTCTTCTGTGTAGATATGCCTATGAAACCGATTCTTCTGTGTACATATGCATATGTAACCGACTCTTCTGTGTACAGATGCCTATGTAAGCATTCTTTTGTGTACATATGCATATGTAACCGATTCTTCTGTGTACATATGCCTATGTCCGATTCTTCTGTGTACATATGCATATGTAACCGATTCTTCTGTGTACATATGCATATGTAACCGATTCTTCTGTGTACATACGCCTATGTAACCGATTCTTCTGTGTACATATGCCTATGTATTGACTCTTCTGTGTACATATGCATATGTAACCGATTCTTCTGTGTACATATGCATATGTAATGATTCTTCTGTGTACATATGCCTA
>JAXRKP010000660.1:2500-12500 GCA_037039925.1 Doris montereyensis | reverse complement strand
ATATGTTTAGTTCACAAATATCTACCATAGAAATAAATATGTTTAGGTTCACATATGTCTACCCATAGAAATAAATATTTTATAGTTCACAAATATCTACCCATAGAATTAAATATGTTCAGTTCACAAATATCTACCATAGAAATACATCTGTTTAGTTTACAAATATCTACCATAGAAATAAAATATGTTCAGTTCACAAATGTCTACCATAGAAATAAATATTTTTTAGTTCACAAATGTCTACCATAGAAATAAATATGTTTAAGTTCACAAATGTCTACCATAGAAATAAATATGTTTAGTTCACAAATATCTACCATAGAAATAATATGTATGTTTAGTTTGGTCACAATGTCTACCATATGAATAAATATGTTTAGTACACAAATATCTACCATAGAAATAGATATGTTTAGTTCACAAATATCTACCACAGGAATAAATATGTTTAGTTTAGTTCACAAATATCTACCATAGAAATAAATATGTTTAGTTTATTCACAAATATCTACCACAGGAATAAATAGTTTAGTTTAGTTCACAAATATCTACCATAGAAATAAATATGTTTAGTTTATTCACAAATATCTACTATAGAAATAGATATGTTTAGTTTAATTCACAAATGTCTCCCATAGAAATAAATATGTTTAGTTTAGTTGGCAAATATCTACGATAGAAGATTAATACGTTTAGTTTAGTTCGCAAATATCTACGATAGAAATAAATATGTTTAGTTTAATTCACAAATACCTACTATAGAAATAGATATGTTTAGTTTAATTCACAAATATCTACCATAGAAATAAATATGTTTAGTTTAGTTCACAATATCTACCATAGAAATAAATATGTTTAGTTTAGTTCACAAATCTACCATAGAAATAAGTAGTTATGTTCATAATAGTATGTTAGTTAGTTCACAAATATCTACCATAGAAATAAATATGTTTAGTTTAGTTCACAAATTATCTACCCTAGAAATAGATCTGTTTAGTTTAGTTCACAAATATCTACCATAGACATAAATATCTTTAGTTTAATTCACAAATATCTACCATAGAAATAAATATTTTAGACAACAACAAGGGACTCAGTAGTCCAGAGGTAATGTGTCCACCTCTCAACCAAAAGGTAGTATTGGGTTCGAGCCCCCGCCAACGATTGAAGAAATTTCTCGAGTTTTTTCGAGCAAAATCTCCCCCCCCCCCTCCCCCACGCTGGTTCAGGTAGGTGGATAGACACCTAGCCCCATCGGAGACGAACGATAAAAAAGAGGTCTCGTGTGCAGATCACAACACTCTATGCACATTAAAGATCCCTTGTCTGTTTTCAGGGTAAATCAAATCAAATCAAATCAAAGACAACAACAACAACAAAAAGAAAGAAAGAGAAAAGAAAGATAAAAGATGAGAGATGGCTGAAAATACCTCCTCAACAGCTGTGACACCTCATAGAACGTGCTGTTCAACTCGGACCGGAAGTCGGTCTCTGTGGACTTTCCCGTCACGGACATCCATTTCTTGATACCGGAAAGATCAACTACGACAAGAGTCTCAACGACGTAATCAGGATGTGACGCCATTGCACTGGAGGACACTCCATGAGGCTGGTACAAGGTCACACCCATACAAAATAAGGTCACAAGGTTCAGCCAATGGTAGGGTGCCATCGTTAATAAAGCCGTTTCCAACCTATGTAAAGATAAAGATAGAGATATATAGAGATTAAGATAAAGATAAAAACGATAAAGATAAAGATAAAGAAAAAGATAGATGAGATAAAAATAAAGATAAAGATAAAGATACAGATAAAGATAAGAAATAAAGATAAAAATAAAGATAAAGATGAAGACGAAAATAAAGATTAACGTAAAAATAAAGATACAGATAAAGATAAAGATAAAGATGAAAATAAAGATAAAGATAAAGATAAAGATAAATAGAGAGATAAAGATACAGATAAAGATAAAAATAAAGATACAGATAAAGATAAAGATAAAGATACAGATAAAGATAAAAACAATCGCTTCAGATAAAGATCAATGGGTGTTTACAGATCAATCCATAAGAATAAAGATACAGATAAAATAAAAATAAAGATACAGATACAGATCAAAATAAAGATAGTGGACTGGTCGACTTCCTGGACCCGAAAATGCTCGGCTCACCGAATGTTCAACATGTTCCCCTCAGACAAACTCTTTAATAAATGACATGGACACCAAGTAAACTTGCGGTTTCAAATTCAAGCCAGGATTTGAACCAAAGCCTCATGTGTCACGGACACAAGTCCTGTGCCTGCTGAGTTATCAACTCCCCAATTGTATACATAAATCAATAATAAAGCGAAAATATTATGAAACACTGAATGTCGCCCTCATCGTAATATTAACTACATCCCTTTGAAACTGCGCAATTTTGTTTAAGCTGTGGCAGTCAAAGAATAACTAGAATGTCTGGCTTCCATGTTTTTAATGTGAGTCTGTGCATCGTCCATATGCGGTCAACGTGACACTGGTGTTTGAGATTCGGTTGTCGAACGTCATGTGTGTTTATTTTATTAGTACAGGCCTCAATAAAACGATGCGATTTTGTTCTACGTTGACAAGTGATATTAATTGGGTGTGATTGATAAAGGAAAAACGTTCGGCATTGTACTGCTTTTTGCATGTTTTAACTCCTCTGACCTGGAGGAACGTAACAAAACCTGCTGATGCCCCCCTCTCTCTCTCTTGCATGTATCAAGAGACTAGATCTAGAGCTAGATCTCATTTCATTCAAGCACACTCTACAGTGTTTTATCCTCTCTTCCATTTGATGAAGATGCCTTCCTCTCTCAACATTTTTTTACTGGTAGGTGGATTTATATAATGCGTATTGTTTCTCTCTCTTCAAGGAAACTAGATCTAGATCTAGAAGTTATGACTTGTAACCGTAAAATAATAGGGCCTTTTTTTCTCATTTTAGATCTAATCTCTCATTCTCGGAATTTCTCTTACTCAGCAGGGATTTTGTGTTAGTGTTAGAGCTGAGAACTCCCTCTCTCCCAGACTTCCCTGTAAACCCAAGGGGATATTTACGTGCTCTCTTGTTTTGATCTGCACTCAGGACCTCCTTTTTACACGCCCATCTCCGATGGACACATTTCCTCCCATTCACCTACTTGGACTCTAGTGGGTGGTGGTGGGGGGGGGGGGTTAAGTGAAGGAAAACTAGAAAATCTCTCTCTCCCAGTCCACCATAAATGTGATGATTTCAGGGTGAATTAATTGCCAGGTGAAAGCAAAATCCTTCCCTTACCTGTTTCCTCCCTTCCTCTCTCTCTCCTTCCTCCCTAATTCTCTCTCGCTCTCTCCCACCCTCTCTCTCTGTCTCTCTCTCTCTGTCTCTCTGTCTATGTCTCTATCTGTCTCTCTCTGTCTCTGTCTGTCTGTCCCGTCTGTCTGTCTGTCTGTCTGTCTCTCTCTCTCTCTCTGTCTATCTGTCTCTGTCTGTCTCTACATGTAACTCTTCATTTACTCTCTACTTTATGTCCTCTTCCTCTCCATCCCCACCCCCCTTTCATAATAAGAAAGTGAGACGATTGAAATTGGATCCATTCCCTCAGCATTCCTGCACCTTCAACCAGAAGGCTAACTTGGAGACCACGTGAAATTAACCTCGTGTGACTGCAGACTCTGAGTGGGAAATGACAATGAATGGGAGAGGAGGGAATCAGAACCAACGATCTTTTACAACAATTTATTTGCTGTTTACCCATCCACGACTGAGGTGTTCATGAAGGTATTTTTTTCTAAATTTTGCTTCGACTCCAAGAGAGGCGCATCGACAACTTGAGCATGTCAATCTCGAGACAATTTTTTGAACTGGCAACTGGGTCAACATAAGCCACAGTTAAGTATCTGGCTCAGTGGCGACTAACCAATATCATCACCACTGTCACGTGAGAGCAGCTATTGTATGACTAATATGCCATGTCACATTGATAGACTGTTTGACTATAATTTGGACTTTGCTCATGCCTGCTTGTCTTTTCCTCGGGCTATCTGCATCTGTCTCTGTCTCTGTTTCTGTCTGTCCCATCACCTTTAAAATCTGTCACGAGCACACACGTACGGTTTACACAACGTGACACACAGACAAAATATGTGTCTCTGTCTCTGTCTGTCTGAATGTCTATATTTCTCTCTCAAAATATGTCTCTATAGACTAGGTTGTTTGGGAGCGTGAAGAGATTCTCAAAATACGTGAATATAGACTAGAGAGTTGTTTGGGAACGTGACGAGATGAATCTCCACGTGAATATAGACTTCTCTGGTTTGGGAACGTGAAGAGATTAGACAAGATACGTGAATATAGACAAGGTGATTTGATAACGTGACTCTCTTTAAACAAAATACGTGAATATCAACTACTCATTTTCACACGTGAAGAGATTAGACAAATTACGTGAATATAGACTACGGTGGTTTGGGAATGAAGAGATTAGACAAATCTCTCTCTGAATATCAACTCTCTGGTTTGGGAAAGTGAAGATATTTAGACAAAATACGTGAATATCAACTCTCGGTGGTTTGGGAACGTGGAAAGATTCAAACAAAATACGTGAATGTAGACTACGGTGGTTTCTTTCTGTATCTTTGTTTTTCTGGCTCATATGTCCGACTATCGGTGGTTTGTCTGTCTGTCTGTCTGTCTTCAAACAAATACTGTCTCTCGCAACGGTGGTTTGGAGCAGCTGATCTCTCTTAGACAAAATACGTGAATATAGACTACGGTGGTTTGGGAACGTGAAGAGATTAGACACATTACATGAATATAGACTACGGTGGTTTGGGAACGTAAGATGATTTATTCTATCTTCTCTGTCTATAGACTACGGTGGTTTGGGAACGTGAAGAGATTAGACACATTACATGAATATAGACTACGGTCTCTTTGGGAACGTGAAGAGACTCAAACAAAATACGTGAATATAGACTACGATTGGTTTGGGAACTCTGCCTCTCTTTCGACAAGAATATCAACTATGTTTTTTTGGGATCGTCCACAGTTTTCAAGAAATATACGTGATTATAGATTTGAATTTGGGAACGTGACGATATTTAGTTCCTTCTCCTTGGAGTGTCTTCTGAAAGAAATGTTAACTTAAACAAAATACATTAAAAAAAAAAAATCAATCATATTACAATAGATTCAAACAAACTACTAGTAGAATATCAACTACTCTGGTTTGAATAAAGTTATTAGACTCCTCTTACCTGAATGTAGACTACGGTGGTTTGGGAACGTGATCCAGATTAGAAACAGGGTCTGTGTCTTTCTTGTAAACGTGTCCTGTTTAACAGGTAAGATATAATAACTATGTTGTGGTGACCTGCTTACAGGGTAAATCAGGACAAAAAGTGCAATGAGTCCACCCCTAGCTTAAATATACCTGGAGGTTGTTCATTGGACATCAAGAAAGACTCAATAATGGATTAAATACCTGGAGGTTGTTCATTGGACATCAAGGTGACTCCAGGTAATGGATTAAAATTAAGGTAAACATATCTCAAACACCTGGAGATAAAAAGATTTAAGAGCACTTGGTTCAAAATACTTTTAAAATTTTTATAACTTCCAAATACTACAGCTGAAAGAATTTTATACTCAAGGTTAGTCAGTTACTAAGAACACGATAGAGATAAAAATAAAAAAAACAAAAACAACCTAAACAGAAGAAAAAAAATCTCCCCCACCCAAAAATAAAAATAAACAAAACAAAACAACAAAAACCTTAAAGATATTCTCTAAATCTAGATCTATTTCTCTAAACCTTAATACATATCTACATTCTCTAAATCTAGACCAACATTCTAAAATCTATATGTACATTCTCTAATCTAGATCTACGTTCTCTAAATCTCGAGCTGCGGTCTCCAAAAAATAATCCATATAAAATCTAGAACTACATTCTAAAGATAAAAAATCTACATTATCTAGATGTGTGTTCTCTAGAAGATAAATCTAAATCCATAAAAATAAATAAAGTGTTATAAAAATGATAAAATGATAGAAGATGTTCTAATGACTTTGAATAAAAAGGACTAAAGTAAATTAGATAAAAGATAAAGGGGGCATAACTGATGAAGATTCTGGGTCCTTGCCAAAAATATTTTCCCTGGCGATAAGTGACGTAACGCTTGGGCATCTGGTTTGGATGATAGTTCTCAAGATAAAAGTCATAACACCTCGGGCGTGGAGTCGACGGCCGGTGATAAATCAGATAAATCGTAAAAGATAAAGATCGTTTTTTGTAAAATTCTGTGATTGTAAAGATCTATAAAAGATAAAGATATAAACTTCGACTTATGAGTGAGGATGCGATAGTAAAGACCGTGTACCAATAGAGAGAGAGAGAGAGAGAGAGAGAGACGATAAAAAACCCTCGATAAAAAGCGCTTTTGACGATAATATAAAAGATCCAAGATAAAAAGATCACAAACTTGTCTTTATCGATCGATAATTGCTTCGCAGATAAAGATAAAATCTTGATAAAGATAAAAGATAAATTGTATTGTTATGCCAAGGAGACTGTGCATATAAAAATAATCATTGTAATGGACTTCTAAATACTCGTATAATTATCTTGTCTTTATAATAATAAATCATAAAGATAAAGATTGCCGGACTTCTTTAAAGTTTCATCAAGATAAAGATTTTGAATGCAACCGATCTAACCTGAAGATAAAGATAACAGATCCTTTCTGATGTCCGATCATCGTCTACATTTTTGCATGGCCGATAAGCAGATATTCCGCAAAGCCAACCAGAAATTTATAAACAAAATTTCATGATTTCCCAATAGGCTAAATGAACTACGAGACAATAGCTCGACGCAATATTACCGTTATTAGATAAAGATAAAAATAAAGACCATGAGGTCTCGAACCAGATCTCATGGTATTCTCCTCTCATTTAGAGTTACCTATGATTTTTTCAACAGAATATATGGTGGTATTTTTCTTTCAGATCAAAAAACGGCGCTTATTTTTCAAAATTTTTTCTGACTCTTAATGTGTGTTCATTTGTGAATCAGTTGTTACAAGAGAAAATCTGAAAGATAAAAAGATAAAAATATTTAGGACTCGCCAAATTTTCTTTGACAATTCTCTTCCACATGGAATTAAAGAAAACAAATAAAGGTCGTTGACCTCACCTACCTTAAGGTGAAAAGGGAAATTAAAAGGGAAATGTGGTCTGTCTGGATTGCTGACGTTCACACCAAAAAATATTCACAAAACACACAAATTGAAAGCAAATTTCACAATATTATGTTTTATATCTGCGAAAAGCTATAAATGGACCAAATGGATCAATTAGACTTTGATTAATTGAAGATTCAATCATTGGGTCCCATTTTTGTGAAACCTGCCATCTAAGATAAATCTATAAATCTAAATCGATAAATCTAGATAAGATGGATTTAGAATCAAACGTATCCCCGCCACTACAGTCTATGGGCGCTTGCACTTACTCACCTGGGACTACATATATCATTTTATCCCCCGTTCCGACGTCCATCTCATTGAAACATACACTGGACTCTATGGGTGTGTTCATACTAGCCGTACCGTCTACGGCGTTGAAATATACACTGGACTCTATGGGTGTCTTCATACTAGCCGTACCGTCTGCGGCGTTGAACATACACTGGACTCTATGGGTGTGTTCATACCCCAACCGTTCACGGTGTTGAAATATACACTGGACTATGGGTGTCCTAACTAGCCGTGTCGTCTACGGTGTTGAAATATACACTGGACTATGGGTGTGTTCATTAGCCGTACCGTCTACGGCGTTGAAATATACACTGGACTACGGGTGTGTTTCATACTAGCCGTGCCGTCTACGGCGTTGAAATATACACTGGACTCTATGGGTGTGTTCATACTGTTATGGACTCTAGCCATGTCGTCTACTCTACAGTTGTTCAAAGTTGTCTACATACACTGGACTCTACGGGTGATACTCTACCGTCTACGGTGTTGAAATATACACTGGACTCTATGGGTGTCTTCATACTAGCCGTGTCGTCTACGGCGTTAGAAATATACACACTGGACTCTATGGGTGTGTTCATACTAGTTACCGTCAACCGTCGCTCTCATTTTCTTCATACTAGCTTTAATAGTTGAACACTGGACTCTATTTCCTACTACAAACACATGGTTTCATTTTTCTTATCATGGAGGACGTAGACACAGAACTTCCTGATCACATTTAAGTGCATGACAGACGTTGTACTTTGGGACAAAGTCTCTGAAATTTATAAATTCGTTATTAGAAACGACGGACTCTGGGTTGTTCATACTAGCGTTTGCGCTGATCCAACATTTTTCAGGAATAGGGCCGCGTAAGGTTGACATTTATTCCAAAAACTTCATCGCAAACAAATTATTATTATTATGATTGACGTGTATTAGATGATTATAATTATTAGAAACGATTATTATTATTATTATTATTATTCATTATTATTATTATTATTATTATTATTATTATTATTATTATTATTATAATTATTATTATTATTATTTTATTTTCATTATAATTATTATTATTATTTCATTATTATTATTATTATTATTATTATTATTATTATTATTATTATTATTATTATTATTATTATTATTATTATTATTATTATTATTTCATTTTCATTATTATTATTATTATTATTATTATTATTATTATTATTATTATTATGTATTATTATTATTATTATTATTATTATTATTATTATTATTGTTATCATTATTATTATTATTATTATTATTATTATTATTATTATTTTATTATTATTATTATTATTATTATTATTTTTATTACTGTTATTATTATTATTATTTTATTATAATATTTCATTATTATTATTTTATTTTTGTTATTATTATTATTATTATCTTTTTATTATTATCTATTATTGTTTTGAATTATTATTATTATTATTATTATTATTATTATTATTTTATTATTATTATTTCCCTTATTATTAATTATTATTATTATTATATTATTATTATTATTATTATTATTATTATTATTATTATTATTATTATTATTATTATTATTTTATTATTATTATTTTATTATTTTGATTATTATTATTATTTTATTTTTTTTATTATTATCATTTTTATTATTATCATTATTTTATTTATTGATTATTATTAATTTATTATTATTATTAATATTATTTATATTATTATTATTATTATTATTATTATTATTAATTATTATTATTAATATTACGATTATTATTATTTTTAATATTATGATTATTATTATGTTTAATATTATTATTATTATTATTATTATTTTTTAATATTATGATTATTATTATTATTTTTATTATTAATATTATTTTATTATTATTATTATTATTATTATTATTATTATTATTATTATTATTATTATTATTATTTATTATTATTATTATTATTTTATTATTATTATTATTATTATTATTATTATTATTAATTATTATTATTATTATTAAAACAATTATTATTATTATTATTATTATTATTATTATTATTATTATTATTATTATTATTATTATTATTATTATTATTATTTTATTATTATTATTATTATTGTTATTAAATTCTTATTATTATTCGGATTATTATTCTTCTTTTTCGTCTCGAGGACTTCTTAATTATTGTTAGTATTATTATTATTATTATTATTATTATTATTATTATTATTATTATTATTATTATTATTATTACTATTATTATTATTATTATTATTATTATTATTATTATTATTATTATTATTATTATTATTATTATTATTATTATTATTATTATTATTTTTTTTTCTTCTTCTTCTTCTTCTTCTTCTTCTTCTTCTTCTTCTTCTTCTTCTTCTTCTTCTTCTTCTTCTTCTTCTTCTTCTTCTTCTTCTTCTTCTTCTTCTTCTTCTTCTTCTTACACTATTGTTAT
>JAXRKP010000066.1:555000-590957 GCA_037039925.1 Doris montereyensis | reverse complement strand
GTTTAAACATTGTCCAATATAGTTCTCAACCAAGAACTGGGAGACCAATGTTTATAATTATATAGAAGTGATTTAAATTAGATCTAGATGTATTAATGTTAGACTTTTTCCTTTGCAGCTATCAAATTATGGTGTTAGACCTAAACCTCGTTATTACTGTATTATCGAGGCTCATGTTAAAACATACGGTGTCTACGTTAAATAGCAAACCAATAAACGTTCTTTCAAAGGAATTTAAAGACAAGTACCATGTCCGTGAAGAAAAAAAGTATAACTCATAGTATTTAGTGAGCTATAGATCTCGGTCGAGATCTAGATTTAGGACTGCACAGCTTGTCATGCAGTGCAAAAGATATATATAGATCTAGGATCGGTGTATGAATTTGAATGATGGTGGAAGACGTACTGTTACTATTATCATTATTATTATCATTATTATCATTATTATTATTATTATTATTATTATTATTATTATTATTATTATTATTATTATTATTATTGTTATTATTATTATTATTATTATTATTATTATTATTATCATTATCATTATTATCATTATTATTATTATTATTATTATTATTATTATTGTTGTTATTATTATTATTATTATTATTATTATTATTATTATTATTATTATTATTATTATTATTATTATTGATATTATTATTACTAGTGGGGGAGTAACTAAATGAGTGTTTGTCTTGTTTGAAAAAAGTAGTAAGGGAGGAGAGGGGGGGCGTTTTAACAGGTCTTGGAGTTACGATAATGCGGTTTTGTAGAGATCGTTTAGATTAGGAAGGAAGGCATTTTGCGTCAAGACTTAAAAGAACTCGTGAGGTCGATGCAGATCTAAGATGAGTTACGGGGTGCATGTATGTAGGTTATTACTAGATTTTCGAGTGGGTGGTAAATTGCGGGTTGTATTGTCACCTGTTTTTGGGCCTGTTGTTGGAGATCGCAGTGATGAATTGATGAAGGAGGTAACTCGGTTTGTTTGCATCCTGAAAATGAAATCATGAAAGCAAAATTGGGAGAGAGAGAGGGGGGGGGGTAACTTCGTTCGCATCCGGTTTATTTTTTTTTTTTTTTAGATTTGATTTGATTTGATTTTACCTACATCCCCAACTAAGGTGAGCCTCGCAGGAGCGGAGAACGGGGTGGTGTGATTCTTAGTTTTCCCCGACTTTTTGTAAACAGCCATTGGATGTTTAGCGTACCGTGAGCAGAGTATTGTGATCTGAACATGGAACATCTTTTTATCGCTCACCTCCGCTGGTATGATGAGTAAAATGACCCATCTACCTGAGCACAAGAGTAGGGGGAAGATTTCCACTCAAATAAGACCAAAAAATCCAACCTGCCGGGGCTTGAACCCACAACAATTGAGTTGAGAGGCTGACACTTTGCCTCTGGGCTACCGAGCCCCTCGTATCCTTGAGGAGAAATCAAGAAAGCAGTCTTATTTGCACTGCCACTGTTAACTAGATCTATATATATATATCTAGACTTGATAAAGAATGATGTATACCAATTGAATGGGTCATTTCAATAATGTGCCTAAGTCACAATTATGTCATTTAGAGAAAAAGTGCCAAAAACATTAGACTTTGGCACTGATGGCTTTGAGAATTCCAAGTTTCGAACGGCTGTAAACGTGATATATTTCGATCATATCATTTTCCCACTTTCGGGAAGCATGATTTTCTATTCCCAAGGATTATCTCCTGTCTTGTTTTTCACGAAAGTGGACATACGTACACAATTGACATGATCCCTTCGATTTTGTTTAAACGTTTATGAAATGATTCAACATCAGTATTTTATCGATTCTGATGGGTTGAGCGTGTTTTACTTGGGGTTTGGGGGTGTTCTTTTTTCATCCTTGGAGGTTCTATAATATAGGTGAACCTGGTTGAATTCGTAGAGAAAATGATGGTGCATTTGATGGAAGTGGGAGTTTGGAGAAGAGTAATATCATTATTATTAATTTCAACTAATTTTTAATTATACTATTCAAAGGATTCGAGGTCAGCAGTTACTGCTTAATACTGTGTTAATGTTGGGTGGCATGGGGTTTTTTTTTGTGGATTCTGTATGCGTGTGCAATCTTTTTGTTTGCTAAGCTATGTTTGTTTTGTTGCTTTGGGGTTATTTCGTGCGTTTTTTTACGGGAGATGAGAGCCAGTTTTTTTCTTGGTTGGTTGGGTTTTTTTGTGTGGTGGATTCCGATGTTTTAACCCCCCCCCCATTGCCATGAAGGTGTATGTGTATGTGTGTGTGTGTGTGCATGTGTGTGTGTGTGTGCTGGTGGATTCAGAAGTGTTGTCGTGATTGGCATTGTGTCCCAAAACTAAACTTCACGTTCGGAATAGACTAAAAGAACATCCAGATGTCTACTAAGTCTCTGCAACAAGGCGAGGAGGGGAGGGGGACAATCAAGCATACTACGTCACCACTTCCTGCACTTATCTTAAAATAGTTTTGACACCGTCCAGCCATGGCGGAATCCCCACCTGCGCACACCACAACTCCTCTCACTCTACCTAATCATGGGCTATTGAACCCATATGGATGTGTAATGTGTCGTGTGTTGTCATGTCGACCTACTTACCTACAGCAGCCTGCAGTTAACTAGATATACAGGTAGTAGCTTCTTTTTCACATGCAGTTACCTACATGGTATTGTCAGACATTACTTTTCCCTGGTTCTGGTAGATCTGCATAATGATAATGTATTAATCTTCCCATTCTTTTTTTTTCTCCTCTGTACTTCTCTATAAGTGTGTAGATATTCTTCACTTGTTACCAGACAAAGGGTTATACACGAAACGTCACATCTTTGTTCTTGTTTCTATTGGTTGACTTGTCACTTATTGCTATACAATAATTATGTACTTTACACAGCTGGTACCAAAGCTTTTTTAAGATACACGCAGTGAGTGATGACGTAGTATGTTTGGATGTCCTCTTAGTCGCAGAGGATAGGTAGACATCTGGATGTCCTCATAGTCGGTTCCTTAATGTTTTGCTAGGTCGCTGTTTGAGGGTCAGATATCCAATCGGATTACGAGAATGCAATGTAGCCTCACAAGGCGCTAATTGCTAGTCACAGAACGCTACCCAGAGTTCAAATCGGTAAGTAGATCAAAGGATGCACCACAACTGCTAAGCGATTCGATCTTTTTGAGCTATTTTTGCTTTAAAAATGTGTAATAGAAAACATGACGAAAGATGTTCACCGATTAGCGACTGCTTTCTTCAAAGTTCTTGCGTTTTCGAAATGATAATTTGCCAACAAGATTGTGGTCTTTATTTTGAAAAAAATTTATAAAGAAGCATAGATCTGAATTCAGTTTTGCCATTGCAGCCAGCTAACTTCCTTGATTGCAAAAGTGAATTATTTGTTCTAGATTTACATGCCGCATTTACCATGAAGTATAGAAGACAAAAAGTCCTTATTACTGGCTTTGAAAAAAGTTAGAAGCAAAAATGAAAAATAGAATTTAGAGCCCCAAACAAACAAAAAAATTAAACCAACGGAAACTATTTTTTTTAAAAACGAAACAAAACAGAAAAACAAGAAGAAGTGTAAGTGTTTCATTCTCTTAATATAATTGTAGTGGTTCTAATTAGTAAACTATAAAATAAGATATAAAATTGTCCAATGAGATCACGGTGATGGGGGGGGGAGCTTTCGACTGGCTAGTCAAGATGCAAGGTGTTGGCCTCTCAACCAAAAAGTCATGGGTTCAACGGTTGAAAATTTTTTCGACTTTTTTTCGAGCACAATCTACCCCTCCCCCCACCCCCCGCCCCTGGTCCAGGTAGGATCGATACCAGTCCCATCGGAGACGGACGGTAAAAAAAAGACGCTCCGTGTGCAGATCACAACACTCTGTAATACATTAAGATTCCTTTTGGTTGTTTACAGGGCAGTCTGGGCAAAATTAAAAGTCCTACTGCAGAAAAAAAACCCACCTGAGATCACCTTAAGTGTGGATGTGGGTAAATCAAATCGAATCAAATCCAATCAAATCAAATCAAATCAAATCAAATCAAATCAAATCAATTTGAATCAAATCAAAATCAGGAGGAATTCAAAATGTCAAATTGTAAAGATAACCACCCATGTCAAACGTGAAATGTTGGTCATGAAATGAAATGAAATGAAATGAAATGAAACGAAATGAAATGAAATGAAATGACGTGACGTGGTAACATTCTGGACTATACATTCAACTATATTTATTTACAGCAATGAGTGACAAGTCAACCAAGAGAAACAGAACAAAGATGTGACGTTTCGTGTATAACCTTGCCTGTAACAAGTGAAGAATATCTACACACTTATAGAGACGAGTACACAAGGTCGTCTATATAGGTAGGTTATAGACGGCCTTGGTACAGAGGAGGGGAAAAAGGAGGTAAGTTCCAAATCAGAGTTGAGAGCAAGAGTAAGAGAATCAGGAGTAGACTAGGCAGTAGTAGAGTCCTAATTTTTCTGGCATATTATTATTTTAGTATTATATTTTATAGTGTGGTAACTTGTCATTATTTTCCCTCGTCGCCTTTACTTTCGCCTAGCTGTAAGCTGTCGATTAGAGGGGCCAGAAAACATGGCTGGACTGGGAATTGAACTCAGGTCTCCTGCGTGGTAGTTGGTAAGGTAGTCATCATAAATGAAATCAACGTTGTTTCCGCAGGAAACGAAGACGAGCCAAATGATATATACAAAGGAACAGACACCAGACATGATAAAATCTATTTGTGTGGGTTTAATCAAGGACATAAGTTTACATCATCTGATTGTTGCCAGGAGAGGTTGTTCACCCTCCTCCATACAGGAATCGTTGCTTTTCAACTCCCTGCGTGTATTTCTGATTTAAGAAAGTTGGCTTTCCGGGTCTCTCTTCATTATTTTTGCTTTTCATGTTGTTTAGGTTCAAGAAGAAGCTTTTTTTCATTGAAAAATTTACCTGATAGATAGTTGTAGTATGACCTTGCTGTTTGTTCCATTGACATTCACCCAGTCTGCCACATGGGTGAATCAAGAGGAAACAGCAAGATGGAGCTTTAAGAAATGTTTCTAAAATGTTAGGACAATCAGCTGTTTCTTTTGATGCTAAATTTTAAAAGTATGCAACTCAAAATTACTTAAAATCATAAAAGGGTGAATCTCATGTCCTCAACTCTTAATAAATCCAGGCTAGTAGTAGTAGTAGTAGTAGTAGTAGTAGTAGTAGTAGTAGTAGTAGTAGTAGTAGTAGTAGTAGTAGTAGTAAGTAGTAGTAGTAGTAGTAGTAGTAGTAGTAGTAGTAGTAGTAGTAGTAGTAGTAGTAGTAGTATTAATGTGTGTAATAGTAGTAGTAGTAGTAGTAGTAGTAGTAGTAGTAGTATTAGTAGTAGTAGTAGTAGTAGTGTGGTAGTAAAAGTGGGAAGCTTTCACATTATAAAAAGAACATCTCGACGTCGTTATTTTTTATTCATTTCTCCTTTCGCCATACGAAATAGGTTTCATCTATTTACAAAATTATCATTCCAATTTATTGTATCAAGGTATTATGGCATCTTTATTACGAGAGTCTGAGTTTTTTTTATTTTATTTGATGTGATTTACCCACATCCACAACCAAGGCGATCTCTGTTGGTAGGATTTTTAATTTTGCCCAGAGTACCATGTAAACAGCCCAGGGATCTTTAACATGCACATAGTGTTGTGATCTGCATACGGGACCTCCTTTTATAGTTCGTCTCCGATGGAACTGGGTGTCGATCCACCTTACCTGGACCAAGGGGGTAGATTTTGATGGAAACAACTCAAGAACATTTTTCAACCGTTGGCAGGGCTCGAGCCCACTACCTTTTGGTTGAGATGCCGACACTCTAGCCTCTGGACCACCAAGTTCCCCACGAGCGTGAGAGACCTATGAGGAATGATAGAGAGCATGAATTATACTTTTTTTTTTTTATCAGCTCCCATTCTACCTTCCGGTGTATGGGTTTAGATGCCCGAAATGATCTTTCTCCAGACTGCCCTGTCCTGACATTTTCTGTTTCTTCTGAGAAATTTAAATTTCTTTGCGTTGATTTATCTTTTATATCTTCTTCCACTTTCTCCAAGGTCTGCCTTTGGTCTATGAATTATATAATATATTATATTAATAAAATTTTGTTGTGATTTTATCTATTGTGAGCCGATATGTCAACAAGCACTGTAATGTAATTTCCTGTTTAAATTTAAGAAGCAATAAAGGATATATATCTTATCTTGTCTTGAGATGAAAGGCAAGAAAAGAGTGAAGGTGAAGAAGTAGGGACCTACCAGCAGTGTCCTTAAACCACCCGTTTCCTAGCCGAGGTGTAAAACTGGACCTTTCGATTTACACAGTAATTAATAGTAGTAGGGTGAAAACTATTCATAGTAGGGTGAAAGAAACTATTCATAGTAGGGTGGAAGAAACCATTCATAGTAGGGGTGGAAACTATTCATAGAAGTGGAAACTATTCATAGTAGGGTGAAACTATTCATAGTAGGGAAACCATTCATAGTAGGGTGGAAACTATTCATAGTAGGGTGGAAACTATTCATAGTAGGGTGGAAACTATTCATAGTAGGGTGGGAAACTATTCATAGTAGGGTGGAAACTATTCATAGTAGGGAGGAAACTATTCATAGTAGGAGGAAACTATTCATAGTAGGTGGAAACTATTCATAGTAGGGTGGAAACTATTCATAGCAGGGTGGAAACTATTCATAGTAGGGTGGAAACTATGCATATTAGGGTGGAAACTATTCATAGTAGGGGTGGAAACTATTCATAGTAGGGACCACCTACCATTACAATCACCCATACTCAAAATACATAAAAAGCACATATATATATATACGTACATGCATACACACACACACACACACACACACACATAAGAAACACAATTGAACATCTTATCACACTATTTTGATTCATTCATTGAAATTCACCCTGACCACCAATATGCTGTAACCACAAGGATTTAATTGTACTTGAATTTGATTTGATTTTCATTTGATTTTAATTTGATTTTGATTTGATTTATCTACATTCACAACTAAGGTGATCTCAGGTTTTAGTTTGGGCTTCTAATTTTGCCCAGACTGCCCTGTAAAACAACCAAAGAATCTTTAATAAATAATATGCAGTTTTAGATCAGCACACATGACTTCCTTTTTAATCATCCATTTCCGATGGACTGAGTGTCCGTTCACCTACCTTGACCAGAGGGATAGATTTTTGCTATAAAAAAAAGAGAAATTTCAAATCGTTGGCAGGGCTGGGACTCATTACCTTTTTGGTTAAGTAGGTTGACTCCTTTTGCCTCTGGACTATCAAGGTGAATACACAAGAAACAGCAAGATGAAAAATAATTTTTGTTCCACTAAAATTATGAATTCACTACTACACGCGGTCATTTCAGGGTGAATTCAGAAGAAACTACAAGAAAAGAGACACAAGAAAAGAGGGAAAGGAAGAAAGTAGGACTCACCAGCACCCACCTCAACCACCCATTTCCAAGGGCGATATACATGCAATGCATACAAACACAGAAATGCATAAAAACATGCAAATGCATACATACATTTAAACATAACATACACACATATATTCATATACATGTACGACACATTTTAGAAAAACGATGCCACTGTCCATAAACACAATCAAACGCGCAAAATTCAAACATATTGCTAGATACAAACATACATACATATCAAACATATAAATACACACAAAATACACAGCATACCTACATACACACACACGCACAGATACACTAACCAAAACTAGAAATGCCCAATTCTTTTTGTTAAGCAGAGAAACATATTTATTTGCATTTTTCTTTTTTTGCATTGGATTTGTCACAGCACGGATATGAAAACAAGAAGAGGCTTAACAGGGGGGAATTGTTTGTTTCAATGAAAATGTACCCTGCCCACCATAAGCGGTGATCTCAGGGTGAATTAAGAGAAAACTGCAAGATGAGAGGAAAAGGAAAGAAGCAGGGCCTACCAGCAACACCTGGGTTAATCGCCTGCACTCAAGAGGAAAGCATGACAGAGGAAATCTTGACCGGAAACAGATTTCCATCTAAAATAAACATCTGTTTAACAAACTACGGATAATTTGAGTGGTATGGTGAAATGGTATCGAAAATAACATTCTCATTTGATAAATAAACCAGGCAAAAATTTATATTGGATTTTACCCCATCTACCATCTCTCAATCAAAATAAACATGTCTAACACACTAAGGAAAATTTGAGTGGTATGCGGAAATCGTATAGAGAGTAACATTCTTGTTTTGATAAATAAACCACACAGAATTTAAATTATGATTTTACCCATCCACCATATCTCTCAACTAAAGTAAACATCAGTCTAACAAACTATGGAAAATTTGAGAGGCATGGCAACTGATGGTATAGACTAGCATTCTTGTTTGGATAAATAAAGCACATCGAATTAAATTTGAAAATTTACCCCCTCCCACCATGTGTCACAGCGGATTTCCTCATAATGTCATAGCCGCCAAATATTTCCAAATCAAAAATAGACTCTGACTGCACAAACAAATTTTCACTTTTTGCATGACGGCCTTTCATAAATTAAATTGAATTAACCCCTTTTTGCTGCAAATAACAAACTTTCTTTGATTGCTGGGCCTTTCTGGCGAGGTGAGATGGTAGTTTGAGAACTCAAAATGGCGTCTCCGGAATTCCACCACGATTTCCCCAAGTCTCTGTTGTTAAATTTGGGTTTCTTTTTTTTTTAAATACTGTTAACTGTTGTATACATAATTTTCAAGGTAAATATAGCCGTTCAAAACAACAAAACAAAAACATACTATATTACTTTAATATACTGATTGGCAGTCATGTAATGTTAAGAAGTATTGTCTTTATTATTTTATTTTTTATTCATATTGTAGAAGTGTTGATGAAAAAATTTTATGGCAAATTTTAAGATGAAATTTAAATGCATATCTGTCATTTTAGATGATGGATGAACAAGGTCACAAAAAGATAAATTCTATAGATATATTGTCAAGTATCACATGGATATATATATAGAGACATAAATGCTGATATATGGAACGAGCATGTGTCTATATTCATTTCATACATACTCTCTTCAACTGTAACCCAAAATATAAGAGTCGCAAATCAAATTATGATATAATGAAAATTTCTTTTCTTTGAAAAAAGTGAAATTTTTGCAACAAAAAAAGTTTATTTATTGTATAATTATTTTTTTCAAGGAAATAAATTAAAATAACCCATAATATAAAAATATAACATAAAATATAAAACTACAAATTAAATCACAAATTACTGAAAATTCCATTTTTCAAAATAAAATATTTCAAGAAAGTCAAATTGTTCCTAGAGTTGTTTTTAATGAAAGGAACTAAGATTTATAACTCATGTGTGATGTGTGTTATAACACGCATGTGTGATGTGTGTTATAACACGCTGTATATACAACACCTATATATGCATTAATATATAATAACACCATTATGTGAAATCAGACCCATAAATGTTATAATAACACCCGTATTTGATATAATAACACCCGTAATTGATATAATAACACCCGTATTTGATATAATAACACCCGTATTTGATATACAATAACAGCAACTTAGGAACATGCTACTGCTAGATGTTTTTCAATAGAGAGACTTTGTCTGCCATGTCGGATCTTGGGGCATGCCGCCTTGGACCGTCAGACATTTGCTGTTGTTCCCTTTGCCCTGAAAAGCATCATCCACAGACTTTTGAGACCTTGCCAGTACTTCCGCCACCATTCAGCCGAGTTCTGAAGGTCAGCCTGAGAAAGGGATACAAAAAAGGCAAAACATTACCGTAGATTTGATTCAATGAAATAATATATATCCTGTCTACCATCCATATGCAAATAAAAAGTTCCCTATAATAAGGCCATTATGACCTATAGAGCCGAGCTTATCCCGGTTTCTAGTGTGAAGGGAACAGGTTACAATAATCACCTCCTGGACAGGACATTAGTTTGACACAGGTTTCAACTCCCAAGCTAGCTAGTGTTGGTACATGTACCCATTTTGCACCTACATCGAGTGGGAAATGCTTGTTAAGTGTCTTCTCACCCAAGAAAACACAACATCAGGCCTGGCTTGATTCCTAGTCTGGCAGCCTAACTACTCGGCCACTGATGCCACACACCATCCATATGTAGTGCTTTCATTATTTCATTGAAACTTATCGCATCCACTATATGCAATGATTTCAGGTAAAAAAAATAGGAAGAGGGGGACACTGATCCAGAAGTAAGATGTCTGCCTCTCACACCCCTGGACTGCCGGGTCTACTGAGGCATCTGCTGGAAGTTTGCTTCTTAACTCCTCCCTCTCTGTCTAACCTTTCAAATTAGAGAGTTCTGATTTGATTTGATTTATCTACATCCACAACTAAGGTGATCTTGGGGGTTTGGTAGATTTTTTAATTTTGCCCAGACTGCCCTGTAAACAGCCAAGGATCGTTAACTTGCTCAGAACTTTTAGGATCTGCAATAGGGATCTCCTTTCTATTGTCCGTCTCCGATCGGACTAGGCGTTGATCCACCTGCTTAGGACCAGGGGGGGATTTTGCTAGAAAAAACCTCTGGAAAATTTTTCAACCATTAGCAGGGCTCGAACCCACTAACTTTTGATTGAGAGGCCGACACATTGCCTCTGATTACCGAGTCCCCCTCAAATTAGAGAGAATGCTAAATTTGTTTCATTTAAGTTCACCCCGTCCAACATATGTGATGATCGCAGGATAAATTAAGAGGAACCAGCAAGACGAAAGAGAAATGAAAGAGTAAATGGAAAGAGGTGGACCTACCAGCAGCCCCGCCAACTAACTGCCCACAGAGATAGGGAAAAAAGAGCAGCCCAATTTGTGAGTGGGAATTACAACCCAACCATTCAAATTCAATCCAGATAACTGGTTCAGGATCTCCAATGGTATCCACATGAAGAAAGAAAGAGCAATAAATAAATTAACGATATTATTCAAGTCGATCTGTAGATCTCTCAAAAATCCCACTCAAACACCTTTGAAAAGAAATACAAAAACAAGAAAGTTGTGCACCAATTTCACCATACCGCAAAACTTATCCAGATTTCTGTAGCGTGATCGGAACAGGTGATATAACCACCTGATGGGCAGGACGTTGGTCTGACACAGAATTTTACTCCCACTCCCAGGCTGGGTAAAGCAGGGAAATGCGTGCAATTGTTTTTGTCACCTGAGGATTGTGCATTTTAGCGGAGAATACTGCATTTCATTTTTTGCAGTCCCCTGTTGCTGGCCAGTCGTGTATCAAATAAAATTGTATGGCATTCCTTTAAAAAAAAAAAAATTTGTTTTTTTTTCACTTTAATCAATAATATTATTTTTAATATGCAGGATTTTTTGTTTCATGACAACTTACCCCATTCCACCATGTGGGGATTCCCAAGCTGAACTATAGGAAGTCAATTTGTTTCATTGGAATTTATCATGTCCACTATATGCAATGTCTCATTTGAATGTATTTACCTTTTGTTTCTTAGCGCGACCTCAACTAAAGTACCGTACTGCGCTACTATATGGGATCCCTTCACAAAAGTATCTATCCAAAATTGAAAAAGTGCAACGCTGTGCAACGAGATACGTCATTGAGGATTATGATCCAACAGAGAGCCACAAAATTACGAGGACTCCTGGAAGTGGAAAACATTGGCACAACGCTGCAAGTTCACCAGATTGGTCATGATACGTCGTATTCTTACGGGATCAGTTAATATCCAAAACATCAATTCTCCAGCAGCTATACATCGAGAATGAGGTCTAACAACAGGCATAACCTTGAACAATTCCAACCTAGGTGTAACATCGACATATACCTTTGCACAACGTGTAGTTCCAGAATGGAATATGTTTTCAGCTAGCGTTACAAATGCTCAGACCACTGAACAATTTAAACAACGTCTACGTGATGAATTCATTTCAAACTGTGCAAGACCATTGCAATAGGCCCTTTTACAGATTAATGAACAGAAACAGAAACAAGAAAAAATGCTGTGGTTTCAGGGTGAATAAGAAGAAACCACAATGTGAAAGACATATGAAAGTGAAATATTATGAAGTGTGAAATATTATGAAAGTGTGAAATATTATGAAAGAAATATTATGAAGTGTGAAATATTATGAAAGTGTGAAATATTATGAAAGTGAAATATTTTAAAAGTGAAATATTATGAAAGAAATATTATGAAGTGTGAAATATTATGAAAGTGTGAAATATTATGAAAGTGTGAAATATTACAAAAAAAGAAAGGAAGTACAACCCACCAGCTACCAGAGTGGGAAAAAGATTTTTTGTTACAATTTACCCCATCCAACATAGGCGGTGTTGGTTTGCTTCATTGAAATGTATCCTGTCCATCGTAATAATTAGGCTGTGCTCTCAGGATGATTTTTTTTTTAAGAGGAAACAGCAAAATCAAGACGTGAAAAAGGAAAAGGAAAAGAAGTAGGACACACCACACCCACCTGCCATAGAACAAAACCTAACCTTGCTTTTTGATTTCACTCAAATTTTGAATTTTATTTTACCCACATCCACAATTCAATTAAGGTGATCTCAGGTTTTTTTGGAAGGGTTTTCAATAATTTTGCACGGCCTACCACCAAGGGATCTTTAATATACACAGTGTTGTATTCTGCACATTGACCTCCTTTCTATCCTCCATCTCGGAGGGGACTAGGTGCCAACTTCCTACCTGAACCAGGGAAGGCAGGTTTTACCAAAAACACTTGAGAAAATAACCTGCTAGGCCTTGAATCCACAACCTTTCGGGTTGTAAAGTCGACACCCTGCCTCTGGAGCTTACGAGTCCCTCTTCACTCTAAAGCATAACAATAACAACGGTTACCTCCTCATCTATCTCATCCTGAAAGCCAGGATTGTTGAAGGAAATCTCTGGCACCAGGCCCTCCGTGTCGTCCTTGCTCGTCACAATGTACTTGCTTGCCTTCTGAACCGAATAGCTCGCATAAGACCTGGTGATGTCTGAAATAGCCACATAATGACATTGCATAAAGGCTTAGTGATAAATCGACAGTCTTATAATAATAATAATAAGAAGAAGAACTTATATATCGAATTTACATCAAACTTATATCGAACATATCAAACTTATATCGAACTTATATAGGTGAAAACGACAATAAGTGAGTAACTCCACCAATAAAGACAGAACAACCTTTTGTTTGCTTTAATTGAATCGATATATTTGTAAATTGTATACATTTCGCATCTTTATTGTAAAGCTTTGCCTTGTTGATACTTGCTATCATTCATTCTCTATCATTTCTTCTAGACTCAGTGAGCTATAGATCTAGTCTTATCCTTTTCTTTCGTTCTTGTTTCCCCCATACTCACACTGCACCTCTTCTCTTTCTTTCCCTTCATTTTCATTTTTTTCTTTTTCTCCTTGTCTCTCTCTCTCTCACCTGTTATTCCTTACCTATTTTTATATTTTTATTTCTGTTCTAGATCTGAACCTTCCATTCTCGCCCATATATATATTCTTCATTTTCCCCCTTCTACTCATTCTTCTTATCATCACCGTCTTTTTCTTTTTTTTCTTCCTCCTTTCTGGTTTTCTACTGTTTGGTTGAGAGGTTGACACCTTGCCTCTGGACTACAGAGCCCCCATGAATTGAGATGAAATTTAAGATGAGATACAGAGATGTAAAAGAATAAAAAAGAAAATGAACAGAACTTACCAGCCGTGCAGACTGACCGCACACACATCAAAATAAAAGACATAATATGAAAGAATAAAAGGGAAAAAAGAAGAACCTGTCTGTAGAACTTGTCAACTGCCAACATAAAGCTTTTATAGACGTTGACATTCGAATGGTTTTTCATTCTAGTACTATTATAACTCTTCAATCCTGAAAACTACTACATTTACTAACCTTTTATTTCTCACATAGTAAGTCACGCCAACTACCAACAGTGCAATAAACAAGATGGCAACAACAAGTCCTACAATCCAAATCAAGGATTTTTTCTTCTTCAGGATTATCTTTCTTGCTAAAAATCAGTTCACAGAAATCACCCCGAATCCTGGTACGCATCTGTGAAACAAAGAAAATCCCATTTTCAAACAAAGAAAATAATTGATTTCACACAAATCCTTGTGTAAAATGATCTGCGGCTAAATTGAAAGATGCCCCTTTGGCCATCACAGCTTAATTCTCCCTCCTCCCCCACTCCTCCCCTCCTCCCTCCTCCCTCCCTTCCTCCCCTATTCTTTTACCTGCACATGTGATGTGCCATTGGTAACGCACACACACTGTTCTGACATGCTGTGAGCAATTCCCTATAGTAGTGGCTACAGTGACGTCAGGAGAAGTTTGGGGTGTCCAAGAGCTTGACTCGACTCTAGAACCTTCATTTTTAATAAATTAGAAGAAGAAAAAAATGCAAATAGAGATCACATTCACACAAAGGAAAAGAATTAAGGGAAATCTGGAATCAAACCAAAATAATATTCTACAATAGTTAGTAAGTTTCTTCAAGGCTCTTACGGCTCATAGTGCCGGTGCTTTAAACCGGTTTCAATAATGTGAAGCGGAACAGGTGATAATTATCACCTCCTGGCCAAGACACTAGTCTGATGCAGGTTTCTACTCCCAAGCCAGTGCTTGTACTTGTACCATTTGCTCCTGGATAGAGTGGGGAAAATGTTAAATGTCAATCCCAAGGATGCAATGTCGGACCTACCTTTTGCTAGGATTCGAATCCGGATCTCATGATCCGGTCCCGACAGCCTAACTGCTCGGAGACTTATGTCGCTTCATAAGTAGGTATGCCACTTTAAACGTTCTGTTAGATTTTAAAATAGTTTACATCATTAAAATATAAAATATGTATTACTAACATATAACTTCAAAACAAACAAAAAATAAATGTTCAGAATACAAATATTCAATCAATTAGCATAATATAGTGATACATTTTAAAAGAAAATAATTAATAATCAAACATACATCTTAAATCAATCAACTCCTCGTTCTCCAAAATTTTGAAATCAGTCAATGAATTGGCATTTTTCATCATGTGACATAACAATTTTAAGTTAATTATTGATTTGTGGTTGTGCATTTATTCACTTTCTCATTCTTTAGAGGCTATTGTTAACTTAAGATCATTCTCCTGCCTATAATCACTGGGTCTGGCTTTCCAGATCAAAATAGCCAACAGTAATATATCCTTCTGCAGGGCAGTGGACAGGTAAGCGCCTGTACGGAGTAGATGATCCCGCCCTCCACGAGTCTCCTGTTGCCTTGCAGGTCAGTCTTGGCTGACCAAAGGATAAGGAGTTAACCCTGAAAGAAAAACAACCTGCTGCCTTGCAGGTCAGCCTTGACTGACCAAAGACAAAGAGTTAACCCTGATGAAAATAACAACCTGTCGCCTTGCAGACTGGTCTTGAATGACTAAAGGCTAAGGGGAGTTAACCCTGACAGAAAATAACAAGACCTGGTAGGGGACTTCAAGGTGGCAGGCCCACCATCTACCTAGGGTACAGTGGGCTAATCCTGCTATCCGAAACCTAACTGATGCAGAGAAATAAATATAATATAACCGGTTTGACCTTTCAACGATGGGAAACTAAAACACCAAATCTTAAATTGGGCAGGGAGAATTTAGGAACAAGTTCAAAGCTACAATTACCTAGAGTAATGATTAACTCAGAGTGGGAAAACTAAGAGAAGAAATCAGCCAGAGAATTAAAAAGGCAAGTGCAATATATAACCATCTAGAAAGGGGGCATTTGTAGGTAAACAAGAATTGTCAACAAAACCAAATGGCAGTATACAACACAGTTTATTGTCCTACTCTCTGGTGGCAGTGAAACCTGGACCTTAGACAGTAGAGAAGTACAGGCAGCTGAAATGAAATATCTAAGAAGAGTAGTAGGTGAAAAAAACTAAAAAGAGACAAAATCAGACACAACAATAAGAGATCAAAGCAAAGCAGATTGTATAAAAACTAAGATAGAATGAATCAATTGAGATGGTTTGGGCATGTAAAAACAGAATGAATGGCACAGAATAGCTAAAGCAGTATACAGTGCTAAAGTCCAAGGTAAAAGATCAAAAGGCAGACCTCGAGAAAGCGGGAAGAAGATATAAAAGAGGCATTGAAGCATAGAAATTCTAACATTTTTGGAAGGAAACAGACAGAAAATGCCAGGACAGAGCATCCTGGAGAAAGATAATCTCGGGCATCCTGAACCCATACACCGAAAGGCAGAACAGAAACTGATAAAGAAAGAAAGAAAGATATCCTTCTGGTAGACCCATTCAAATTAAGTATAATAAGGAGATGGGCGCTGGCTGGTAACTTAGTCGTTAGCGTCTAACTACCACTCAAGAGGCTCGAGTTCAAGCCCCAATGGGAGCAACTTTTTCTGCGCCCATCCGTCCACCCGCCAAGCAAAAATGAGTAGCTAGGTCTGTTCAGACTCGGCGAAAGTGAAAGCAGCATGAAAAGCAATGACAAACTATCACACTATACCGTGTGCCTAGAAAGATCAGGACTCTACTCCTGGATACCCTACGCTCAACTAGTGAGTATGTGACTTGCTACTTTTACTTTTTCTCTGCTTTTACTCTGCTTTTACTCTGCTTTTACTCTGCTTTTACTCTGCTTTTACTCTGCTTTTTCTGCTTTTTCTCTGCTTTTTCTCTGCTTTTTCTCTGCTTTTTCTCTGCTTTTACTCTGCTTTTACTCTGCTTTTACTCTGCTTTTACTCTGCTTTTACTCTGCTTTTACTCTGCTTTTACTCTGCTTTTACTCTGCTTTTACTCTGCTTTTACTCTGCTTTTACTCTGCTTTTACTCTGCTTTTACTCTACTTTTACTCTTTTTACTCTACTTTTACTTTACTTTTACTTTACTTTTACTTTACTTTTGCTTTACTTTTGCTTTTACTTTGCTTTTACTTTACCTTTACTTTACTTTTACTTTACTTTTCATGATAAGGACAACAAAGCTATTTTTGCTTCCATCTATCAAATAATTGTCCATCATTTTCATCCCTTGGGTCTTAGTAGAAATTGTTTGTGTCATTGCATGTCAGGAAATGGAATTGTCTTTGTTCTGTTTTTCCATTGTTCTGCTGTTCTACTTGCTTCATGAATTGCGATGGCTTTTTGTTTCATTGAAATTTACCCTATTCACCATATAACATACAGTAATCTCAGGATGAATTTAAAGGAAACAACAAGACAAAAGATGAGTGCAAGAGTGAGAGGGAAAGAAGCTGAATCTACCAGCAGTGTCTGGACAACACCCCACTGACTATTTAAATATATGACACAAATTTGATTCATTGAAATCTACCTTGAAATTTAACCTGCCCACCATATGTGGTAATGTAAGGGTGAATTTTTAAAAAAACAGCAAGGTGAAAAGTGAAAGATAAAGAAAAAGTGAAAAGAAGAAGGACTAACAGCAACGCCCGTGCCGCCAACTGCCTTTTTTTGCCGTGAAGGCAGAGAGAGAAACAAATAAATGAATGGAAGAAGAAAAATAAATAATGTCAGTAAACACACATATATTTTTTTTTCAAAAGAAGTAAAACAATGTATGAGATCATCGAATAGGGCTGCAAGCATGCTATGCTTTTTTGGAATTGCAATTTAAGAACTGCTTTATTCTCTAGAACTAGAAAGAAGTAAATGGAAAAAAAAATCATCAATTGAGCACAAAAAATGAATTTTTCCACAATAACTGAATAAGAGTTGAATTTTTGAAAGATGTAAACAGGCAAGTCTACCCCTTGACTTTCGACATTTGAGTTTCCAAAGCGGGGAAAAAACCCCAGAAATTTTTGTTTTAGATCATACGAGTGATTGGAGCCTTCCCCATTGGTTCAAGGCCTCTTATATTCATGAAAAAAGATGCAAAACAAGCGTACATTTAATAAATTAAAAGACCAAATCTCGTATATCCCATATATCACGGATTTGCATGGTTAGCCAGTTCTCACTGACAACATAATTCAACATGACACAAAGAGGAGGTTGAGTAGGAGTCACGATAAGTACTCACCAATGCAATGCGGATTTCTCGGATTCTTGTATCCATTTGGACAAATACACACTGGGCCTGACACACTCAACACACACATGTACTGGCACAAAGATTTGTCACATGACATTGAACTATGTGGATGAAAAGATTACAGGTAATAATAATAATAGAGAGCAAACATTATCTATTGGTATTTTTTTGTGGGTGTCGTCTTAAAGTTTTGCAATTAGGTGGATGGGTGATAGATGGATGATAGATGCAGATGATATGATGATAGATATGGATGATAGATATGGATGATAGATATGGATGATAGATATGGATAATAGATATGAATGATAGATATGGATGATAGATATGGATGATAGATATGGATGATAGATATGGATGATAGATATGGATGATAGATATGAATGATAGATATGGATGATAGATATGGATGATAGATATGGATGATAGATATGGATGATAGATGTGAATGATAGATGTGAATGATAGATATGAATAGTAGATATGAATAATATATATATATGGAGGATAGATATGATGATAGATATGGATGATAGATATGGATGATAGATGGATAGATAGATAGATGTATGGATGGATGGATAGATAGATAGGATAGACAAATAGATGGATAGACAAATAGATTGGTAGAGGGATAGATTGATATATATATATATATATATATATATATATATATATATATATATATATATATATATATATATATATATATATGTATATAGATATATATATATATATATATAGCTATATAGATGGATGGATGGATGGATAGATGGATAGATACACAGAAAGACAGACAGACACACACACAGACAGACAGACAGATAGACACACAGACAGACAGATGGATAGATGGATAGATGGATGGATAGATAGATAGATAGATAGATAGATCGATAGATAGATAGATAAATGGACATATGGATAAATGGACAGATGGACAGATGGATAGATGGATAGATGGATGAACTTAGAGATAGTAAAATAGTAAAATAGTAAGATATATATATAGATATATAGACAGACAGACAGACATACATATAGATGGATAGATGGATAGATAGATAGATAAATGAATGTATAGATGAATGGACAGATGAATGGATAGATGGATGAATGGATAGATGGATGAATGGATGGATGGATGGATAGATAAATAGATGAGTAAACAGATAGATAAGTAATAATAATAATGATGAATATATTTATATAGCACAATTCACCTATGATTAGTTTCATGGTGATTTACATACTTAAGACAATAAGGAAATATTTCATTACATTTGAACATAGCAATAATATACAACAGAAATGACAACAAAATGTGAAGGGATTAATGACATTTGAGGTTTAAAATGTCAATAAAAGAGAAATTGTCATAAGGCAATATTCGATAAGATACAGTGTGAAAGCATTATTAATAACATTGATTAAAAACATGAGTTTTGAGGGAAGACTTGAATGAGTTTAAAGAGGTCAGTCCTTTAAGACTGTCAGGTAGACCATTCCACAGCATGGGACCATACTTTGAAAATGCTATGTCCCTGATTGATTTCAGTCTTGTTTTTTTGGGTTCAAGAAAGGTGCCACAGAGCTACAGGATCGAAGTTGTCTAGCTGATACTCTATAAGAAATTAACTTTCTAAGGTAAACAGGAAAGTATGGATCATAAAGATGATAGACCAATGTTGCAATCTTATAGCTGATGGATGGATAGATAGATATATATATAGATAGATAGATAGATGGAATAGGTATGTAGTAGATATAGGTAGATAGGTAGGTAGTTAGATATGTATAGGTAGATAGGTAGACAGGTAGATATGTAGATAGATAGATAAATAGGTAGATAGGTAGGTAGATAGGTAGGTAGATAGGTAGGTAGATAGATAGATAGGTAGATATGTAGATAGATAGATCTATAGATATGTAGATAGATAGGTAGATAGATAGGTAGGTAGATAGATAGATAGGTAGATATATAGGAAGATAGGTAGTTAGGTAGATAGGTAGATAGATAGGTAGGTAGATAGATATATAAGTAGATAGGTAGATAGATAGATATATAGATAAAGATAGATAGATAGGCAGGTAAATATGATAGATATATAGATAGGTATAGGTAGATAGATAGGTAGGTTAGGTAGATAGGTACATATATAGATAGATAGATATGTAGATATATAGATGAGGTTGATATATAGGACATATACCATGATATATATAATATATAGATATATATATATGATATATATATAGATATATATATTCCTTATATAATAGATAGATAGATAGATAGAGATAGGTAGATGATGTAGATAGATGGAGAAATAGGTAGATAGGTAGATAGATAGGTTGGTAGATAGGTAGATATGTAGATAGATAAAGATACAGGTAGATAGATAGGTAGGTTGGTAGATAGGTAGATATGTAGATAGATATAGATATAGGTAGATAGATAGGTAGATTGGTAGATAGATAGGTAGAAAGACACTACTCACTCAAAGGTTGTCGTAATGGGTGAACGACCTTGATGAACTTAGAGTGTCTTGCATGTGCTAGTCTGGCGAGTTTTATCTATTCTCCTCACTTCCATACATGGGAAACTTCATGATGGAGTTGTCATGTGTGTTTGTCATGTAGAGGATGCTTTCGAACACGTCAAAGCTGTGAATCTGCCTCATATTGGCAACTTCGAAAGACCGCCTGAGAGCAAACAGGACAAAAGGATTTGAACCAGTTACCTTCACAACAGCAGCCATCAATTTAGTCGTGAGAGAAAAGCAGCAAAACTAAGAATCACTCTAACTGCAGTCTCTTAAAATGTCCAACAATTATTTTGAATCTCCTCTTCTTCATTTTCATTCACATGGACTCAAACATTAACCCAGTGTCTCATGAGTACATCGACAGCAAAAATGTCGCACACCGTCAAAGTATAAAAATCAGTAACGCCTCTTTTTAACTTTTCTGCTTTTTTTCATATTAGGAAGCCCTATGCTTCGTCTAGTTAGGATTTCATTGCACAAGAACCAATAGAAACCTGTATAATAAAAGCAATCGGTGTATCCCTTCCATCTAGTTTTGACCCTGCAAACGATGTATCCCTATTGGGTTTAGTTTTTAACATTTGCAAACGGTGTATCCCTATTGGATTTAGTTTTTGACAATTGCAAACGGTGTATCCCTATTGGTTTAGTTTTTGACATTTGCAAACGGTGTATCCCTATTGGATTTAGTTTTTGACATTTGCAAACGACGTATCCCTATTGGGTTTAGTTTTTGGCATTTGCAAACGGTGTATCCCTATTGGATTTAGTTTTTGACACTTGCAAACCGTGTATCCCTATTGATTTTTTGTGAGCAAACTGCCTTCCCTATTGTCTTTAGTTTTTGACACTTGCAAACGGTGTACGGTGCATTTGCATCCCTATTGGATTTAGTTTTTGACACTTGCAAACGGTGTATCCCTATTGGGTTTTTGTAACGGTTTCCCTGATTTAGTTTTTGAAAGGGTGTATCCCTATTGATTTAGTTTTTGACACTTGCAAACGGTGTATCCCTATTGGATTTAGTTTGTGACACTTGCAAACGGTGTATCCCTATTTTTAGACAATGTAGAAAAGTTTTTGACATTTGCAAATGGTGCATGTCTGTGAAAATATCCAAAATTGGACTTACACACGGTTTGCGACTTCTCACCGTCCGTATATAAAGATAAAGATAATTCACTTGATTTTACTCATATCATAAACTAATGTAATCTTAGGGAGGGGGGGGGGGGTTGTGGGACTTTTTTTAAACTTTTGCCCAGACTGCCCTTTAAACAGCCAAAGGATCTTAGGTATGCATGGAGTGTTGCGATCTTCACAAGCGACCTCTCTTTTATTGTAAGCCTCAGATGGGACTAGGTATCAGTACACTTACTTAGACCAGGAGAGGTGGTTTTACACCAAAAACTCAAAATTATTTTACCTGTTGAGATACAAAACCCCATGACCTTTTGGTTGAGATACAAACCCCATGACCTTTTGGTTGAGACACAAACCCCATGACCTTTTGGTTGAGACACAAACCCCATGACCTTTTGGTTGAGATACAAACCCATGACTTTTTGGTTGAGATACAAACCCCATGACATGACTTTTTGGTTGAAATACAACCCCATGACTTTTTGGTTGAGATACAAACCCCATGACCTTTGTTCAGTCAAAAACCCATGACTTTTTGATTGAGACTCAAAACCCATGACTTTTTGGTTGAGATACAAACCCCATGACCTTTTTGGTTGAGATACAAACCCCATGACCTTTTGGTTGACATACAAACCCCATGACCTTTTGGTTGAGATACAAACCCCATGACTTTTTATTGAGACACAAACCCCATGACCTTTTGGTTGAGATACAAACCCATGACCTTTTATTGAGACACAAACCCCACGACTTTTTGCTTGAGATATAAACCCCATGACCTTTTGGTTGAGATACAAACCCCATGACCTTTTGGTTGAGACACAAACGTACGACCTTTTGGTTGACACACATGACCTTTTGGTTGAGACACAAACCCATGACCTTTTGGTTGAGACACAAACCCATGATATTTTGCTTGAGGCAGACATCTTACCTCTGGACCATGTCCCCATAAAGATAAAGATAAAGATTAATAGTCTGTATCTCCGTACAAGTGCCTATCCCCCGACTTTTACATCATGCATATCCATGTCAGGCCAATTCTTTCAAAGATTTGAAGTCCCTGTAGAAGCAAAAGTTCTTTCAAAGCCGCTTATCCAGAAGTCCAGAGCGTGACCCGGAACATGTGACAATAGTCACCTCCTGACCAGGATGCTAGTCTGACGCAGGTTTCTACTCCCAAGCTAGTGCTCGTACCCATTTGCACTTGCACCTGGGTCGAGTGGGGAAAATGCATGTTGAGTGTCTTTCCCAAGAAACACGACATCAGAATTAGCTTTGCTAGGATTCAAACCCGGGACCTCGCGGTCCCCAGTCCAGCAGCCCCACCACTCAGCCATGACGCCACACCAAGCATGCAGTACAGCTGCCTAATTTATTGAGAGACATTAACATGATCTTTTCCTGCCTATAGTCGGGTCTTCAATTCTACCTGACTCAAGCAGGGACAGGCAGAGTGAAATTTCTTTCTTAAGAGTACAATATCATGGGGGGAAAAAACCCCATCTGGGCCACATGAACCAGTGACGGTGTGAATAGAAACTCACAATACTACCGAAGGTACCACAGGGTACCACAGTACCTCATATTTATCACTTCGAAAGAACTTTTTAATTGTTTAGTTTTGAATTAATTCTCAGGGTTTGCTACTGATTACAATCTTCTGACCATGTAGCATTAACAACTTTAAATAGTCATATAAGTTTTAGTATGACTTCTAAAATGGCCCTTTCCATTGAAGATAATGTACATGCATACATATAAAACCATAACCTATTTTAACAACTTATCCAATATAAACTGCAATCAACGTACTACAATTTTATCAACGACCCTAAAAATATTGCCAAACAAAATCCTCCTCACACATAATATCATCATAGAAACTGAACGCGCAAGTCCGGCTGATGTGATTTTTCCGGAGAAGCAAAAATTGTTATAAAACATTGAACACTATGCTATGCTTTTAAGAAGAAAAAAAACAATAGAAACTTGCATAATTTGATCATTTTAAGGACAAATCTCATATCCCGTATATTATAATCGTAGACTTACGTATTTTAGACAGTTTCACTGACGATAAAAATAGTAAATACTACAGCATTCAAAATGGTGGTTAGAAGGGAGAATAAATAAATTAGCATTTTCCACAGAGATTTGGGTGAAATGATGTAAAGTTTGGAAGGCTTCACTAGTGCAGGAATAAGACTTGATACATTATGTTACTTTCTATATAACGATGTGGCATCAGTGGCTGAGTCACTAGGCTGCTGGACTTATAACCATGAGGTCTCAGGTTCAAATCCTAGCAAAGCTAGTGTTCCTTGGGAAAGACACTCAATACGCTTTGTCCCCACTCAGCCCAAGTGCAAATGAGTACAAGCACTAGCTTGAGAGTAAAACCTATGTCAGACTAGCATCGTGTCCAGGAGAGTTATTATCACTTGTTCGGCTTCATGCTACAGAAACATAAGCTCCGGTATTGGCCTTGAAGGAACTACACTTTATTACATAACAATAACTGATTTTCAACCAACTTTAGACTTACTTTTTATTTCCAAACAGATCTGCCGATACAATTTTCTTCGAGTAGAGGTCATACCAGTAAAGTTGATCCAATTTAGGATCCAATGCCAACATGCTCTTCCTGTGTGGCAAAACATCAGCGATGACTCTTCTTGATGATCCATCCATCCAACTTTTTATCAGCTGTGCTGGATGCCTGTGCTCTGATACCCAAAACATCAACCCTTTCAACGGATGAAGGACGATTCGACCGGGGCTCCAAGATGACTCGGACACAATGGTCGCCTCATAATTGCTCTCACTGAAAACGGTGATGCACCTCTGCAATTCCTTGATGTGTGAGATGTAAATGTTCTTGGTGAGCCAGTCTACGGCAAAGTCAATGAGAGAAAAACCTGAAAGAACAGACACCTTTGGCTTGTTGTGGGTTTTCTTCCACAGCTGTTGCTTGACGGATTCAAATCCATCCGTCGAAGACTTAGTGCCGTCCACCCAATACACGCTTTGGTCATGAACGTCTATGTCCATCATGCTAGGTGGTGTTATGTTGGAAACCAGAACCGACTCGTCCTGTCCGTTGACTGAAAGCCGTCTGATACTGTTGAAGGAGCTGGCGTACAAGACGGGACGATGTCCTTTCACCTTGCAGGAGAACAAGTCGCCAGTTTGGATGTACCCCTGCCGGCACAGACATTTGAAGCCTTGACTGTCAACGGCCCCCTTTAGATTATCGCAATCTTGACTGCAAATGACGTCCTCGCCCAGGCATTCATCAATGTCTCTACAGGCATAGTTTCCGACCAGCTTGAATCCTTTTTACAGACACACCAAGGTCCGGCCGACGTATCCACGCACGAATGTTCACACTGGTGGAACTCCCGACACGTCACAGCACAGTCCATTTCATCAGAGTTGTCTTGGCATTGAGGTTTTCCATCACACCGCTTACTTTGGACAAGACACTGCCCTGTCTTGCATCTGAAACCATCACACGCTTTCACCGGATTGGTGATCATTGGGGGATGTGGCGACGGGCAGTTAGTGAGTTCGTCTAGCCCATCTGGACAATCCCTGACCCCATCGCACAGCCTGTCCAGAGGGATACACGAATCGTCAGAACACTTGAGCTCGTCGATCTCACACTCATAACACCACGGATCTTCGTCCTCGCCCAAACGACAGTCGGAAGCCCCGTTACAAACCAAACTGTCATCAATACATTTCCTGTCCGAGCAAGTGAACTGACCAGACCCGCAAGGTCACACAATCGCGTCTCTCGTCTTCCCCGTCATCGCAGTCATCAACCCCGTCACACACCTCCTGCTTGTCGATACATTTTTTATCAGAGCATTCAAACTGGTGTGCAGAGCACTTGAGGCCACATCCCTGCTCGTCCTCACCCTGAAGACAATCTTCCTCACCATCGCATCGCCAGTCTTTGCCCACACAAATGTTACACTTAAATTCATCATCCGCACAAGTTAAGGGACAACTGGATTCGTCGGTACCATTCTCACAGTCCATGGACCCATCGCAAACGTACTTAGCAGCCAGGCAAAAGCCGTCACACTTGAGTTCTTCAGGTGGGCACTTTCCGCCACTGGGACAAATCTCTGGCTTTTCGTCACTTTTGTCTTGACAGTCAAAGACTCCATCACACTCTGACTTGGGAACACACTGGCCATCATCACACTTAAACTCGCTGGCATCGCAATTCAATACTTTAACGCAACCGGCTTCATCAGATCCATCCGCGCAGTCGGAAATTTTGTTACAGATCTTGTCAGAGCTGATGCAAATTTGTTCATTCTGGCAGAAAAAGTCACACTTTTTCGCCGCCTCCTTCGGGGTTTCCAGGCAATTTTTTCCATCCTTATCCAAGTGATACCCGTTGGAGCAAAGGCAGGTGTGTGAGAAATTCTTCCCCGATATACAAATATGGTTACATCCACCATTGCTCACAGCACATGTGCTTTGACTCGGCACAAGATTTAGTGAGGCTAATGCAAGTCCCGTCAAATGGGAAAACTCTGTGTCAATACGACCTTTATGGCCGTCTAGCCTGGCAATGTGTTTGTAGAAAATGCCATCGGCTTCAACCTCTGTCCAATAAATAAGACCGCCGTAGACTGCAAAGGATGATGGTTGTCCGTTGGTTCTGGAGAGAGAAAATAAGTCAAAACTGATATTGGTAAAATGTCTGTCAACGAAGTGAATGAATTAGTCAACTATTATTATGGAGAGAAAGAATTACTGAATGAACAAATGAATAAATGAATGAACAAATGTATAAATGGATGTATGTGAACATGAAATTGCTTCAAAAAATGAAATGTCATATGGGCCCTTACCACGACAAGATAAGAAAAGAATTTGAAAGATAAAAAATCTAATTTGTATGGGCCATTACTATCGGCAAAAATAAGGGCCCTTTAAATAGGAAGTTAAAAAATAAAATGTTATAGAAAGATAACAAAATGTAATATTGTCACTACTTCAATAGAAAGATAGCAAAGAATATATACATATACATATACATATACATATATATATATATACATATACATATATATATATATACATATATATACATATATATATATATATATATATATATACATATACATATATACATATATATATACATATACATATATATATATATACATATACATATACATATATATATACACATATATATACATATATACATATATACATATATATATATACATATATATACATATACATACATATACATACATATACATACATATATATACATACATATATATACATATATATATATATATATATATACTTTCAAAAGAAAGATAAAATGAATAATTATGTAATATGAGCCTGTTTAATAGAAAGATAAACAAACGTAACATGGACCCTTTCAACATAAAGATAAAAACAAAATGTCATACACACCCTTACAATACTAAGACGGAAAGATGACGTGTCTTGAGATTAACGAAAGAGATTTCTCACAAAGATCTGTCACTCCAAAACAATTTCTGGTTTGAATAGACGAGGTAGTTAGGCTCTTCCAATCGCTGCTTTACAAGAGGAGAACAATTTGTTCCATCTAGCCGGCATTGCTGTATAGTAGCTGGATACAAGTCAATGAAGTAGAGGGCTCTGTAATAATAATTTTAAAAAAGCAAGGGATTGAAAGTTTTACAAATTTTATTTTTGTTTTAACATTGAGAAATGTAAATCGAAAGGCTTTAGTAAATTGTTTAATATTTGAAAACATGAATGGTCTAAAATATTATATCTTGATTTAACCCTTACATTGCCAGACATTTTGGCTGAAATCCTTAGAAGTGACTCATATCAGGAAAACAAATTCTCCTTTCTAAACTACAATAAATATTCAATTGAAACTTTTCAAGGACATACTAATGGTATATTGTGCTACAAGAATAACTATTCAAATTATGCAAATGAAGTCATTTAATTATGGCAGCCATCTTGGCATAGTGAGCTAATCATCATTTGTGGCTTCTATTGTATCATCATGTCGACCACAGTTGAAATCGGCAATATGAATGACAACCTGAGTTTTCGACTATAGTTGAACTCAGCACCGTAAGAGTTAAATCAGGGAAATCATTGTTAAGAGGCACTAAGGAATTTCAATAATTTATTAAATATGGCAAGGAAAAGGTTCGGCAAAAATAAACTTTGAAAAAAAAAAAGCAGTGAAAGCTCACCCTTCCTCTGAGTTCACGGCCAAATACATAGGATTGCCACCAAACACAGGAAGTGTAGCTCTGAACCGATGATGGGCAGAAACTTCAATGGTTTTCTGCAAACAATCATTTTTAAATGGCATCAATTTTATGTATCAATGTAAAGTAAGTCCCATACTTGAGAGTTGACCATAGGGTTATCAGCAAAAGAATCCTGATTTTTTTTTCTAGGCATACAGCAGAATGTGGTAGTTGATCATTGCTTTTCCATGCTGCCTTTTACTTTCACTGAATCTGAACAAATCTAGCTACAGATTTCACTGTTGGGTCGACAGGAGGACCAGAAAATTTTTCCCAGACTGAGAATCAAACTCGGGTCTCCTGGATGGTAGTCAGACCATTTTATGCAAGCTTTCAAATGAAGGTAGGTGTTCTAGTGGTTAAGACTGCCGGACTTGAAATTGTGAAGTTCAAATTCTGGCTAAAGCTAGGTCTGACTTTGGGAGGGGCATTTAGCGTTTTTGACATGTATTTTCCTACTTGACCCAGATGCACAAACATAAGAGGCATAGCGTCCTGACCAGGAGGTAACTGATTGGCTTCAGGCTATGGAAGCCAGGATAAGCTCCAACTTATTAGAAAGTAGAAAGGCCATAGAATCCTTGAACATAAATTATTTATTTTATTTTAACTCATTAGTATGTAGATTCCTCGATGGCATGACGCTGACCTAGATTGAATATCCCCACAACCAGATTGCCGTCATATTTTTACATTTTCTAAGCTTCCCGCGTGCTTCTGATGGGTGGCATTAGGAAAAGGATTCTTCTTTCTTAATGTCACTATTGTAACAGTCCATTACGACAAAATTGATGAAAAAAATAAAAACAAAAGCGGAAAACACATTCAAAACATAAATGATTGAATCAGTAAAATGAAATCTGTTTTAAACAAAGACAGTACAGTAGCTATAATTACCATCAAATGACGCTATTACGCTAGGATCATAACCTTAGCGTCAGAAAGAGGCTTAAACGGACCAATCAGCTTTCTACAAATAATGGCAATTAAACTGAGTAACAAAAATTGGTTTGTTGAGACAATCTGATCGTTGAAAGGGAAAGTGCTACCCACGGCCGGGTTTGGCTGGTTTGAACAATTAGAAGCATTTAGAGGGCGGCCGGATTCGGCTGGGCTAAACACAACAGGCTGTTAAGCATTGGGCCGTTTTCGGCCGGGGTTTAAACCTTAATGAGTTAAAACAAAAAAAAAATTTATGAGTCGGGAAGAAATTCTATGTTATACATAAAGATTTCTGTAATTTTCTTGAAAATCACTCAAAAACCTTTACGCAACTTGTGTTTTATTGAAATCTGCCCCATTCAACCGTATGTGGGGTTTCATTTAATTTAAGAGTATAAACAATTTCAAGCTCAGGGGCAGAGTTGAATCATTTGGTCTAGGGAAAGTTGGGGTTTTAATCTAAAACTGTCAAATAAAAGAAGATTTAATGTCGGTTTCTTGTTTCATTGACAGCTTAATATTGATTCATATGAGACTTGTTATATGTGAAATTTAAACACAATTCTGTTGATTTTTGTTTTAGTGACATTCCAAAATGGACTCTTGTAAGAAATTAAGATAAGTGAAATGAAAACAAAATGGTGCTGGTTTTTTGTTTTATTGACATTTCAAAATAATGCAGATGATTATTGCTTTTTTGTTTCTTTGCTGATTTTTTCCAATTTTTTATGATTTGATTGATTCATTACAATTTATTCCGTAAACTATACTCCATGATCTCAGGGTGAATTAAAGAGGAAACGGCAAAATGTTAAAAAACTAAAATAAATGTAAAAGATTGAAAGGGTTGTTTCATTGAAATTACCCTGTCCGTCATATGCGGTGATCTCAGGGTAAATTAAGAGGAGACCGCAAGATGAAAGATAAGTGAAAGAAAGAAGGAAAAGAAGGATCCTCCAGATTGAAAAAGAAAGAAGCAGAACCTACCAGCAAGCCCTAGTCTGACCATCTACCAATGTTTTGAGGAAACGGATTCCCATTCATGATTGTGTGAAACGTTTCATGTTTTAAATAAAACCCAACAAACCTTGATGCTGTCCACCCAAAAGATGGTTGAAGCCGCTTCGTCGACTGCCATGCTCTGAATACTGGTGATGTCAGTCAGTAGGGTGACAGAACTGCAGGGGGAAAAATGACAACACACGACAGTATGAGATGAGAATTGATCTAATGGTAACGAGAAGCTCCTGGGATGACATATCAAGTCAGGCTTCTTATTTTATTAATTTTTTTGTATCTTTTCATTTTACATTGGTAAAGTAAAGTTCCTTCACCTGGACTGGCGAGTTTTGGACCAAAAGGTTGATTTTCTGTTCTTTGCACATCCGGGTAGAACGATCATTTATCTACAAGTTCATGGCAGAAAAATGTCCATATGACGTGTAAAAAAATTTTTACAAAATATATTGTAGGCGAGGGTAGGTAAAAACAATCAAAATTTTGACGTAAATTACCCCAACACTGACTGAGAAGATGGCAGTAAAAACCTGTATATTGGTGGTTAATCGCCAAATGTGGCAACACATGATTTGACCTTGTTTTGCCGACACCGACGATCTGCACGTCTCCATCGCTGTGTGATATAAGAGGCGTTGCGCGTCAGTGTGTATGTAAACACGCGCACAAGCATAGGATGTAGTGGAAAAAAACAAAAAACTGGTCCTTTCGACGTCTGTTTTCACAACAGTGCACATTTAAACCTAGATTTATAATTATATTTACATAAGTAACAATGCTAGAGACTGTTGAAAGAGCAAGTGGGCTGCTACAACAAGGGAAACCCGCCTGAAGTGTTTGTTTTCTGTTATTTTCTGTTGATCTTTTTTCCACTTGCATTTTTCTCGAAATGTAGTTTTTTTGGCCACACTAAAATTCTATATCCTCCGCCATTTACTGAACGATTTGTATTATATTTGGCACACAGGTTCCTCTTGTCAATATTAATAGAATGACGTTTGAGAATTTTGAGAATTAAAAAAAAATAAAATAAAAACGCCGTTTTTGTACATTCACGATATATAGTATTTTCAAAATTCATTAAAAAAAGCTATCAAAATATCGAAAAAAAACCTGACGTCACTCTTTAGATATTGAATGAAAAAGACGATCTGCACAGGTTTTGAGTGATTTTATTCATACCTAAGGGAGGAGATAGATTTTGAAAATTGAGTCAAAATCGAAGATGGCAGCCATTTCTATGGCAACCAAGGATGCTACAAACTTTTCAATGATATAGGATGACTATATTTTGACAGTTACTCAGGTACATACTAAAAGCAAAAACATAAACTCAAAAGCAAAAAAAAAATCACACTGAGACATGTACATAAGAGCTCTAAGCGCTTCGACAAATCAAAAGGTAAAATTCTAGAAGAGCACGATCATGACAAATATTAAACATACATACGAGTCACACATGTGCAAATGGTAGTTTGCCATTATTTTCCACGCCCACTTTATTTTCACCAAGTCTACACAGATCTAGCTACCCGGTGGCTGCTGGGTTGACAGAGGAGTGTCATGAAAAATCTGCCACAACTAGGAAATCGAACTTTTGACTTAAATAAATAGCGTCTACTGCAGTTTTTTTATCACTTAAATAAACAAACAGTACTGGTCACTTGCCTTAGATTAAAAAGCACCCCAGAAAAAAACCCAAGATTTGTATCTTCTTATTTTTCTTCAGAAAACTGACCAGCTCAATTCTTGAGTAATACTGTCAGCACGCGTGATTTTAAATTTAACCACAAAACTGTTAAAAAGCAAATTTTGATGTTTATGTGATGTATTTAATTCTGTTTCAGAAGTCTTCAGTGCTGTTTCTGAATTTTAATACATTTAAAGCAAAAAAATGTGTCTCATTAACGTCAGAATTAATCTTTTCAGTACTCACTGATATCTAGAGTCAATATCTGACAGCTGTTTGACGAAAACGTTGCCTCCATCATCAGAATCCGAGTACAAGATTTGTTGGGCTTTTGATAAGTAGGCGAGAGCAAAGATGTTATATGCAGAGTTGGTTTTCAGTACAGATGTCTTTGAGGCGTCTGTGATGTTAATTTTAATTATCTGCGACCCGTCAATAGCCAACAGAAAGGGTGCCAGTTGCACATCTGCGAACAAATCAAATCCCATTCATGGCATCATTGAAAATGTCACGTGTGTAGGCCATTGTTCCCTCTAAGCTGTGCGCATGTGTGTGCACACACCAGGGAGAATAGGTGCGCACAGTAGAGAAAAAGTCTTACGCACACCAATAAAAAAAAATTCTTGTCTAATGTTCATTCCTACTCACACAGTGCACACAATTGGGATTTTTGGGGTCATCGCTTTTGTTGTAACGCCACCTATCAGAAGCACATGGGAAGCTTAGAAAATTTAAACACACCAATGCGATCTGGTTGCGGGAAAATGAATCTAGGTCAGTGTCTCTGGTCGGGGAATCTGCACACGAATGAGTTAAGTCCAATTTTGGCACAGACATAAACGAATTGCAAGAGTCAAAAACTAGACCCAATAGGAATACACGGATTGCTCATATGGTTATTTTATGGGTTTCTATTGGTTCTTGTGCCATGGAAGCCTAATTAGACAAAGCATAGGGGATACCTAATGTTAAAAAAGCAAATAAAAAAGGTGTTACTAATTTTTAGACTTGCATGGTTTGTGATTTTCACCGTCAATATAATTCTGAGCTGACCATGGTGTAGACATAAAAATTACACAATGCTTTATCAGTACATTTTTAATACGTCAGTAAACACATGACAATCTAAAATACCAGTAGTCATGAAAACAACTTGTTTTCTGTTGTATGTGTACTTTGCCTCGTGATCTCAGAGTTAATTACAAGGAAACAGCAAGATGAAAGAAGAGAAAAAAGACAAAGAAAAAAGAAGTAGGACCTACCAGCATCGCCTGCCAACTGCCCTCGTTGCATGCGTGTTAGAGAAATAAAAAGAGGGTGTCTGAGAGGTGGAGAGGGGCAGGGGAGAGGGATAGAGTTAGAAATGGAGAGAAACTGTGAGAAAGGAAGAGAAATGTATGAATGAGGAGACAGACAGACAAGACTCATAAAAAGAGACAGATGCAAAAGTTATTGATTTCAAATCTAGGGAAGATTTTTTGTCTCATTGAAATGTATCCTATATGCAATGATCTCAGGGTTGACTAAGAGGAAACAGCAAGATGAAATATTTTTAAGTTGTTTTTTTTAATGAAAAGAAAGAAATAGGACCTGTCAGCAGCGCATGCCATATGAAATCTTGTTATTGTTATGAGCCACTTACAACGACAGCTCCATTGAAAATTTACCTCATTCACCATATGCGGTGATCAGATGAATGGCAAGATGAAGGAAGGAAAAGAAGTAGGACCTACTGACAGCTCCATTGAAAATTTACCTCATTCACCATATGCCAGATGAATGGCAATCATCTCACAATCATTACAACGACAGCTCCATTGAAAATTTACCTCATTCACCATATGCGGTGATCAGATGAATGGCAAGATGAAGGAAGGAAAAGAAGTAGGACCTACTAGCGGTGCCCACCCAATCATCTCACACTTACAATGACAGCTCCATTGAAAATTTACCTCATTCACCATATGCGGTGATCAGATGAAGTGGCAAGATGAAGGAAGGAAAAGAAGTAGGACCTACTAGCGGTGCCCACCCAATCATCTCACACTTACAATGACAGCTACGCTCGTCAAAGTCCAAGATGTAACCAGGGGAACAAAGACAGCTGGGATCCTCTGGTCCAAGGAGACAAAGGTGGCAGTATCTCAGGTGACAATAGTTGAATTCTGTCATGAAATTCAAAATGAAATTCAAATTCAAATGGAAACAAACACAATAAAAATGTCAAAATTCAAATGTAAAAAAAAAAAGTCTTGAAAGAACGAGGGGATATATTCGAATAACAGAAAAAAAAGAAAAAAGAGAAAAATATGATTTTCTCAAAATGTCGTTTTTTTCTTTATTTCCTATCTACTTATTTATTTCTCAACATATCTTCGTGAAATTTGGTATGAATGATGAGCGGGGGAAAAACAAAGAAATGATGAGATGAGATGCTTTTTTCGATATATATTATAGTTTTGTAAATATTGCATTTTTTGTACAATATTTTTGTATATTTTTGGGTTTTTCTCATATGCTATTTTCAAAAATTCGTAAAAACAAAAATTATTAATAAAACAAAATCCGATCAGAAACAATTTAGATATTGTATCAAATAAGGTGTGTGCAAAGTTTGAAAGAAATTTGTTGAAAAATGTAGAAGCTTATCGATATTGAACTGGGTGAAATTTGGGGGCAAAGTCCATATTGCCACAAAGGAATAAACAACGAAGAAAAACTTTAGGCATTTTTTGAGAATTCCAACCTGCAATCATCCACCTCGATCAGTCAAACTTTATATCAGGAAGTGTGATATCGATTTATCACTGCTTAAACCAACGGTAATTAGCGACAGTGAGAATGAAGTTTCCGATTTAGATCTAGTGTTTTCAAAAACAAAAATGTGTCACAGGTGATACACAACTGGACCTCTGTTTTGGGAAGGATTTTAAATTCAATAGCGGGTCAAGGAATCAAAATGACTGCCATGGTTACATAATGTATTTGCTTATCAGACGATTTTTTGGTTGAGAGGCTTGATCGCTTTGAATAATATTCAATAACAACCATGCCCAAAGAAAATGGTGAATTATGATTTCTCTTTATTACAAAGCCTGGTTTGTCAAACTTTGAGTGTGGTAAACTCAGACGTCACTGTATCGGGTACAGGTGATATCAGGTACGATTATTAGATCAAATCAGTACCCAATACTCAATATCAGTTTACAAATCAGTACCCGTTCTTTTTATTGTATTGACCGGAAATCAAGAAACTAGATCTAGTAACTTGAAAACGTTCCCCGATCACAGGCAAACAATCTTTTTTTTCAGTCAATTCAAATATTAATTTGATCCAAGAGTTTATCCGATAAGAAAATCTACATGTGAAATATAGTTATCATGGGTAGAGCAGTTCCTGAGTTATAAGCGGTCAAAGTTAAGTGTTCAGCTTTATATATATAGATATGTCCGAAAAGTTTAATCAGATTCACTTGAATGGTTCAATCAATGTGAATTTTTTGTCTAACATCACTCAGAGTTCTATTCATTTTGTAAAATCAGCTGCTTCCCGGGGGTAAATGGCAATTAAAATGTTAAGGAAAAGTTTCATTGTTTCCGTCTGTCTTTGAATAGAATTTCCATTTACCTAAGCCGCCATTTTAAGCAGATTTTATCATTTAAAACTTGGAATAATGTCGTTTAAGCACATCATTGAAACCTCATTACCGGGGGTATTGTATAGGGTACTGACTTGATCTAATAGTCTAACTTTTTGTATCATCCAGGGTTGTAATATTATAATTGTGGTAAAGGATTACAAATTAAGTTTCTGGGAAGTCTAGTCCCTGACTGCGCAACAGATGTCCAACATCGAAAAGCGATGGTGTCGCGGGCATTAGGTCGCCTGAGATCTACGAAATGGACCTCACGATATGACCAGAAAACTTTTCAACTCATTTTGCCGATAGCCATATTTGCTTCAGAAACATGGACCAAGAGGAAATAGGAAATGAATGCTCTCTTGGTATTCAAAATGAAATGCCTAAGGGCTATCCTTAGTGTTACTAAGCATGATAGGCTTAGAAACACGCACATACGTGACACTCTGAGCATAAACAAAACAA